>JANAKD010000895.1:0-11719 GCA_027627215.1 Lecanicillium saksenae | reverse complement strand
TTCATGCCAGGCATGGGGAAGGGCGGAGGTGGAAACTGGCCTGGCGGCGGGATGTGGCCATTAGAGCCATTCATTCCCGCACCGCCAACTCCGGGGATCAGAGGTGGTGGCGGAGGTACGGCGGATCCTATGCCAGGCACGATACCACCCCCGAGTGGAAGCCCAGGAATACCTAGCAGGCCAGGCAGGCCAGGCGGGGCAGCTGGCTTCTGCGCATCTTGGTCGACGAGCGCATCCATCTCGTCTTCAATCTCCTGCTGCTCCTCTTCTTGGCGCTGTCGGCGGTTGCCACGGCGGTCCCATGTGCCTTGGGCTTCGGCAGCGGCTTCGCCAATGTGGTAGCGATCCTGGAACACTTCTGTGTCGCCGGGGCGCGCTCGTGTCCAGAATCGCGTGATTCTGTCGTTGGATCCCGACGCCAGAATATGACCCAGCGGATGCCAGTCAAGCGACCAAATCGCGTAGTCGTGGGCAAACGAGATTTTGTGTGTTGGCCAGATGGACTGCGCCGGGGTTGTCGTCGGGTCGGGGCTGTCGTATGGTGCTACTGTCAACTGCTGACCAGCAGGGGTGTTTGGCGAGTCGAGGAGGTAGTGGAATAGGGAACCGTCCATGCCACCAGTGGACAACAAGTTGGCGTGCACTGGATGCCAGGCCACGGTGGAAATGTCCTTCTCGTGGCCCTTGAGTAAGCAGATGTCACGCATCATGCGCAGGTCAAAAACACGAGCAGTCTGATCGCGGGCGGACGTGGCGAGGCAGCTTCCCCGTATTGGCTCAAACAAAACCTTGGTGATTGTGCTCTTGTGTCCGTGTAGGGTTGTCAAGCAGCGACCGGTTCTGGGGTCCCAAAGCTTGACCAAGTGATCCTTGGATCCAGATACGAGGAGACCCTTTGTCGGATGCCAGTCCACCGATTTAGCGTCCCAGCCGTGTCCTTCCAGCTTCGTCTCCATCGTTCCGAGCGCAAAATCAAAAACTTTTAGCGTAGAGTCGTCGGATGCCGTGACAAACTTGGAATCGTTGGGGCTGAATGCCAAGTCACGAATCGGATCCGAGTGTGCGTTGATACTTTGAACGTTGTTGAAGTTTGGCTGCCAGTACTTGATTAGACCATCGTGATCACCAGAGATGAGCCAATCATCGCCTTTCGAGTACTCCAACGCGCGAATTGCCGAATCGTGCGCCTGCATGATGGTCTCAAAGTTGAAGCCGGTTCCGTTCCATAGCGTGAATTCACCACTTGTAGAGGCTGTAAGAAGACGACGGCCTTCTGGTGTCCACCGTACCACGTTGACAGGGTGCTTGATTTTGTTGAGGGATGAATGGAGATGCTTGGCGGGAATGGTGTCTGCTGGCGAGGTTGGACGTGCTACCGGCGGCAGCATCTGTAGACGGTTAGCGCTTGATCACCTCGTCGCAATGAGCCACGAACATCGATAATGTAGCTCGCACTGGGCCGTTCAGCTTCGCCAACGTATGAGCCCTTGTAATTGGGTACTCTATTGCGCTGCCAGTGGATTATGGTTGAGCTGTAGTCGGTCACGGGTCCTATCTGGAGTCAGCAGATGCTCAACGTGCGGTGGCTGTGGCAGCCGTTTGACGCGAATTATACATACGTCGGCCTCGAACTTTGACAAACCCTCCATCCTGTCCTTGGCCACCTCCACCGCGATCATTTTGGTCTCCGCGAGGCTCGTAGGCCATGATGCCGGCTGAGCCCAGCTGGGCTTGCGATTAGTGCCAGGGGCTGTGAAACATACGCCGATATTGTGGCCGTGAGTTTTATGCGCGCAGTCTCTATGAGATGAAGCCCCGGCAACTGAATATTCGACAGGCTGTGGGATTATTTAATGAGATGATCGTAGAGCTTGATTGATGCGGCGCGTTGAAGCTCAAGGGACCTAATTTGGTAGCTAGTGCCAGCAATTGGCGCCAGCTCACATGACATCGAATGCTTAGTAATGTGGGCTGCTAACCTACAGCCAGCGCCATAAACATTAAAATAATAAAAATAAAAAAGAGAACTGTTTTGTTTTGTTTTGTTTTTTTTTTTTAAAAAAAAAATCATAACCTAATATATAATGAACATTAAAGGAATTTCTGACATATAAGCAATATTATTATTATCTCGTAAATCAAAGTTGAACATGCAACTAGTAATGTGCCTGGTCAGGCTCATAGGCCCTCTACCCAATACGCTGTAGGGACAAGATTCAGGATATAATTCTTACAAAAAGCGAAGGAAAAATGACAAACAAGAAAGAAGAGAAAAAGCGGCCTGAAAACAATCATTATATACTACAGTAAATGAAAGTCTTGTCCAACTTTGCACCCAGCAATATGTTCAGGGCTTGCCTGTTGCATAATTGCCTGAAGCATCACGCTTCCAAGATCGCCCAGTTTTCGCCCACCCATATTTCCAAAGATCATATAAATTATTTTTTTTTGGATGAAAAAGCTTCTTGTATTTGAAGTAAGTAAACGTCTATATAGAAACCTCCTATTAGTTGGCGTTGGATCTTGAACTGTTCTACCACTTTCCATTGGCGAGCACCGCGCCGACTCCTGCCCCCATAGTAGAGGCTTGACCATTAAAATTCCTATTGGCACTTTTATAACGCGAGAACTTGCTTCCGTGGCTGGATTAATGTTTCCAACTGTAGTTTAACAGAAATGTAGAGAAAATAGGCGCAGGGTGGCAGCGGCGAGAAAGGCCACACAAACTACATTCACGCATGAGGTCCAAGCCAAGACAGAAAATATATAAGACCACACTGGATTTGGCACATTTTTCCTTCTTTGCATCTCTCATAATATCAAGATATAAATCCTAACATCGCCTTACCGATCACCATGAGCTCCTTCTCCCGACACGGAAACGGACTATCGTCCTACGCTGCGCCTCTCTGGTGTTCTTGGGAGGCTGCCATACCTATCTTCGCCATCCAGCAGTCATGGAACCCTGCCTTCGAGGCTTTATTCTCACGGCTCGAATTGGTCTCGATGCTTTAGAGCACAGTGACGTCCGTCGGGTCGGCTGGCAGCGTTGGCCCGTTTGGGGCGCTAGCCTGTCTGCTTTTTTTGTCAGCCATAGCCCCCGCTCACCAGGAAAAGAGAGAAGAGAAATATCATGAAGAAAGAAAATGCAGGTGTAAGTGTCAGCATTAGCATATATGGCAGCTCTCGTCTCCAAATTTACAAGTAAGATGAGAGCCTAGCCATGAATCAGAATAGTGTACTGATTTATCTCTCGGGGCGCAGTTTAACACGCGTGCAGCCAGGCTGTTCCTCTAAATCACATGATCTCACTTTCATTACTCCGAATTGCGCAACGGAATCTTGTCCTGGTAAATAGTCACAGTAGGGAGATGGCCCTGACGGAGGCTCATGTCGTATGCGGCATCTAGCTCGACAGCACGATTTCATATTGCAGAATAAACAATTTATCACAACTTAACGATTAATTAAGATATTAAGAATAAGATTTTAATTACATCCTGATTTACATTTCGTTCCGTAAAAGCCGTTCATTACACAGAATTAGGATGAAATCTCGATAATGGCAGGTCCAGCAGCAATGGTGTCATCGTTGACGGCATCCTTGCAGCTAGTGAGGACGACGTAGGTCTGGCCAGCAAATCCCTCAGGAATCTTGACCTTGAAGCCACCGTCCACAGGCATGGCTTCAACAATGACGGGTCCCGTGACGGCAATAAAGCCGGCGTAGATCTTGGCGTCGCCATTGGCGCCCTTGAGCTGATAGCCAGGAGTCTGCAGAACAACCTCACTGTTCGACTTGATGGCCTCCTTCATGCTGTCCGCCGAGACGCTGACGGCAGGGAACGCCTTGACAGGCAGCTTGGGGTTGCTCTCAGGACAAGACTTGATGAAGCCCGAGGCGAGGGAGTACACCTCATTGTACGACAGGGGTGTGTCAAAAGCCTGGGGGAACGGCTTCTGGTCAAGGGTAGCACGGATGTAGGACGAATGACGCGACTCCACGGTCAGGACGGAAGCAGCGGCAGTGAGGTACATCTTGGACATGATGTCAGCGGCAGCGCCAGTGTAGGCAGAGACACCGACGCCTTCGAGGATGGAGGCAGTCGCCAGGAACGACTTGACATCCTTGTAGCCAAAGTCGTATTTGCATTCAGCAGTGGGATTGGCACCGGCGGCTGACTTGTCAGCAAAGAAATATACGCGAGGTAAGGGATCATACCTTTGAGACCCTTGGTCAGGAAGTCGACGTGGGCGGCCTCGTCGCTAGCAATGGATTTGATGTTGTTGTAGATCGTGGAGTCGAAGCCGGCGTTCTTGAAGTCCTCCTCGCTGTACTTGGCAAGACCGTCGCGGTAGAAGGTGTCCTCGAGGTGCTCCAGGGTGAGAGCGTACTGGAGAATGTCGGCTGCTGAAAGTTAGACGTGAGCCCCAAGGGTTGCGAAAACGATCATCTTACCGTCGGTGATGCCAGCGCGCTTCTCAATGGTGGGAGCGGCAGAGACGAGGCCGGCGGCCACGACGGCCGCGATGGTAGCTTGAGAAAAGTGCATTGTGATTGTGCGATATGATATTAAACAGAACGATGATTGTGTATAGTAAAAGAAAGGCAGTCGTAGCAGCGATCCGGCAGACGGGACGCTTTTATTCCTCTCCTCACATTCCGCCACTAAGACAGAGGGAATGCACCATGCATGTCGCCAAGACTTGGGGAAGATGTTTTGCAGCCAGCTTCATCCCACAGGGTGCAGTAAGCTCATACGCCAACGCTAGCAATGATTGCAATGTTCCAAGGCCGTGACTTGGCGGGTACGACCTCGTCTGCCGGCTTCATCTCCATGCAAGCAACTATATCATGTCCACAATTCGAAAATTTGATTCCAAACATACCTTGCCGTGCTGCACGAATCTCCCGGGTGCAAGCCATGCCGGCTTAGCTCTTCGACTAACAGACAGCATTCTCAACTCGGCACGGCCACCATCCGAGCTGCATGTCCCAGAGGGGCAAATACGATCGGCATCGGGAGATTGTCTCGAACGCTGGCAGGCGATGTTGTCAATCAATCCAATTACATGGACTAGACAGGCTTCTAAGCATCATTGACTCACATTCACATTTCCCCACGAAATCAATTACCATGGCATGTTTGATCAACGAAACACATCTGCCGTGCACAATGCCAAACCGCATGAATCACCAGCATCACGTACAGCCTTGCGGGGCTTCTAGCCGGGTACCTTGCTGTACTACGTAGCGTACCTGAGCCTACCCCAAAAGCAAACATCGAGCTAGCTGCAGCTAGCCAGGGATGTGCTCGGGACGCAGGGCTGCCGTGCGCCTCATCCAGAGGGGCTTCTCAGAAAAAGGATCTGATAAGGCCAAAGCGACGCTAGCCCCATTGTTACCAGCCCGGAGCACCCAGCATCCGAAAGGCCAACCCCGGATTTTTGGCTGTTTAAACTAACATGGGAGGCGAGAAATCCAATTTTCGTCTCTTGGCAGCTCCGCAGCGACTCTGGCCGTCGGCGAAGCGAGCGACCGTTCTACCAGGCTGGTTCAGTTGGCAGCCAACGAACGGCGCTAGCTTGGGCACCTGATGGACAGGTATTCACGGCTAGCTAGTCGTGACGCAATTCCAAATTAGTGTGAGTCTTCCCCATGTTGACGGGATGTTTGCTGCGCTTGGCTTACCTCCTGATTGACGATGAGAACAGCCGAACTATCCTCGGCCGAGACTGCGGCGTGAACTACTATTACCTGCCCATGCCCGCATGTCTTACCCGAGATAATAATCACCCTCCCCTCTTCCCTTTCCAACATTATCTTTGCCGCTCCGATACTTCTCTCTCTCTCTCTTTGTCTCTCTCTCTCTCTCTCTTTCTTGTTCATACAGCAGATACAACAAACCATTATCATGAAATTCCTTGCCCTCGTTGCGACCTTGGCCTGTAAGTCATCGCGGCTCGCTTACCGCGCAGAATCATGGCAGCTGCTAACAGGTGACTAGCTGTCGCCCTCGCCACGGATTCTGTTACCACTGTGACGTGCCCCGGCTGCAATACTCCTACCTCGACAAACGACATGGTTACTCGTTCAGACATGCCTACCAGCGACTGCAGCGCACCCCCGTTGACCGTCGTCAAGACCGGCGACATAAGCAGCGGCGGCATGATGCCCATCCCGACGGGCAGCGAGAGCGGCAAGCCCACCTCGCCGCCTGTGACGGGTGCAGCAGGTCGTATTGCTGGCAGTGCCCTCGCGGCTGCTGTCGCGGCGGTTGCTCTCCTGTAAATCATGACTTGACAGTTGATGCCGCGTGGAGTATGCTTGCACGCTCAGTCACGGGGATGAGATAGATCTACACGAATCAATTAATAACCTGTTGCTGAAGGGCAATCTAATAGGGTCAGAATTCAATTGTGTATATAAATAATTAGTTGCAGCCCAGAGACTTTCTCTGTCATAATAAGAAGAATTCTGGAAGTCATCGACCATCGCCGTCTGTTGCCTTTTCTTTCTCTATTTGCACAAGCATCATCGGTTGAAGCACTTCACACCAGATAAGTTGAAGAAATTGAGTTTTTTTTTTCTATGGCTGTGCAAACTGTGTCGGTGAGGCGCCTGTGAGAAGAATGTCTGTGAGAAGAAGTAGCTGAGTCGCGGAGCGGCCATGAAACGAGTTCTGCATGGTGAAGCCTGCGCACTCTTTGAAGAGTGCTAATTGGCCGAATTATCACCCGTTGGAATTGCATCATTTCTTTTTATACGATAAGGTCAATTCGCGAATCCAAAGGCATTGAACATTGGTTGTGTGATATGCCGAGCTCCAGCGACTTAAGGAGAGAGAACTGAACTTTCTGCCTGCTTTCACCTCAATCTATGAGCAAATGTATCCCCATGAACATAATTCCCTGAAAAGTGATATCACTCACGACTTGAATTACAATTATTGAATTCCGCACGGTCCGGATATCAGTCCAAATGGTTTGGCAATAGCAGTGCCGTGGCCCTATATAGATAGATAGTTCGGTCCTGCCTACGGGAAAGGGTATATAACTTCCTCGAAATTGTGCAATAAATTGTTTATTGATGTTGAAGATAATCCAGTAACCATGCTGGATGGTTGAGCGTCACTGAACCCTATCCTGGCTGGCTGCGCTGATGCGACGTTGCCGATTGGTCGTTCAGGGCGCCCGGCCTACTCAGGACAAAAGGCCTGTATGCCCATGCGACATTCTGAAGACTATGTCGTCATCTGTCATCCATTTACTTGTTTTTATGTATACAAGTCGTTGTTTTGCCCTCTTTGTTCGCTCGCCGCTCGAACCATCGGCCTAGCCGCGTCTCGGCACCAGCATTGCTTTGGTCGGGCATTCATCACCAATGGCTTATAGTGGCGGTGTCCTGATACATGCGTATAGAAATTCATGGTTCATGTGTAAGGGTTTGGGTTTAAATAAAAGAAACTACCAATCTAGATTCATAGCCCTAGTGGCTGCAGATCGTCGTTTTCTTCGTCAGTATGTGGTGCCGTCTTCCGCCATCGTCGGCACGGCACGGGCTCAGAACTCGAATTGCCATCCCAATGTTGCCGATTATGAGTTTTGAAACGGATGGTTTAATCCTTTATTCGCGGCGGTTCCTGTACTTCTTCGAAACTTGTGCAATACTCAGGTCGAGCCCGACTAAAGCCGATACTTTAACTTTCGTTGTCGAGCCTTTCTCACATAACACAACAGCGAGCCCTAGCACAAAAGCCAGCGCATAACCACGGCAACACATGCACATTGGCGCAGGATATTGGAGGTTTTGCGAAATAATATTATGCCGTTGGATGCTATACACTGTTTTATTTACGTCTCTGAGTGCATTGCTGCGGTCGAGGCGGCCAAGTACCAGCCAATAGGGTAGCTTTGGTGGGCAGCTCGGCACAATAGCGGCCCTTCCGTATGTCTGGCAGCCTCGCAGTCCACCAAATGCCGTTGCATTCACTCACGGGCTTTGTGGGTAGAGACGGGAGATTTAAGCTTTGCGGCCACAATAATTGGCTCATGCTAGCTTGTATATCCCCGGAGGCATAAACGGACAGACCTTACGCGAAGATAGATCACGATTCGACGCCACGAAAGCGTCAACCTCGTATTTGCATAGCCACTTAATATGTATGTGCCCAATAATGATCTGCAGGACAATTGGCCAGGCGATAAAACATTGACACGCGAGCTGCTCAGCGCCGGCCGTTAAGTTTGACACCACAAAATACAACAAAGGGAACACGCCAGGACAGAGCCACGCTAGCGGCCTGCGCTCCCCAACGTTAAACGGCCGCGGCTTTGCCCAACACAGGTTGTCCAAGGAGCAATTCGGACGTGTAAGAATTTGGACTCGCAACGTGCGGCACTTTGAAAATAGAGAGCAATAAAACAAAGTTGGCAACAGAGTGGAGTGAGCTGCAAAAGTTCCTCAACTGTTGCTCGCCACAAAAGATGGTCAGGCACTCAGGCCATCGTCCGAAAACTTGCAACGGAACGAAGATCGTCCCGCCAGCGCAGTCTGTCTGAGCCATTGAGTTGTTAGGGGCAGATCCGCTCGCACCCAACGCTCGCATGATGTGGCGTGGTGTGATGAGGATCGTTGCCGTTGCTGGCTGTACCTGCAGCTCCTCCTGCAAGACCAGCGGCTATCAAAAAGGCAAAGCCTCGCGTGCGGGAGCTTTCAAGGTCGCCCATCCCTTTAGATGTGCGAAGACTTCGCACAGGTCACTGACCAGGGTTTTAGCCAATCATACCGCGCGCTAATATAAGGTACTTAATTTTATTAGGAAAGCTCACTATAATAGAAGTACCAGCAATTTCCACTGGTACAAAGAGCTACATCACATTTATCGCACCCGTACGCGCTCTGACGGCGGCGTTAATTCTAGCTAACTGACGAGAGTACGCCTCGCTACTGGCTCTAAGACCTCGTTTGGCCTGCCTTTATTCCTTTACAGGCAAGGCACGGTGATTTTTTCCCTCATCGGACAGAATTATACTGTGCCACAGGCGTAATTGTGTCGCCAGCTCGAAATCTCTGACGGGAGCTTCCTATATTGCCGTACTCGTTAAATAAGGCGTCAATAAGATACTGCCGCCACGCCTTTTAGCTCTCAAAAGGCCTCCAATTTGTTGATTTCTTTTGGAGTAGATAGCTGTTAATAATAGCGGTCTCTAGAAGGAAACTCCACGCGATTGCCTACCAATTTCCTATAGAAACGCGGTGGTCTTGACTACTTACAGCCCGTAGCTAATCACCAATATCTACAGCACCCATAAAGTCATTATAAGCGGCGCCGAAGGACAGGACTTCAAGGATTTTAACTAATTCCTCACCAAATACCTGCTATATCGGCCGTGCACAAGGTTATTTTATTGTCGGTCAGCGCCGGAGGCGCTGCTTAAATTCCTCACCAATAAAGACAGTTAAAAGCATTAGTACAAGCACATTATCTTTCCAGGCAATTTAGTTAACCTAGAACGTGTTTATTAGTAAATTTCCTAGGAAGCCTAATAGAGAAATACCTAATAATCTAGCGTAGGCACTATACAAACCTCATTATAATGCCAGAGATTGACGCCGTGTGTATTGTCTTTCTTAGCCTCAATAAAGCCTTTAAAGATGCCTGAATTGGTACGGCAGGTGCCTATGGCTCTAATATTCTGGTGGCGGAGAGCGAGGAAGAGGCTTAGAGAAGAGAAGAGGTTATCAAGGAAGACATAATATGTCGCTTTTAGCAGTGGTTGAACGAGGGAAACGACGACAGCTTGTGTCAGGTTGAGCTTGATAGATCCTAAAGCTATTCTCTTGCGGCCTCTTAAAGCCTATAGCTCTTGACTCTCAAGATAATCAAAGGAGGCGTTTAGTATATACCACACCCAGTGGAGGAAGTACCCAGCTTCAGCGAGAACCCAGATTTTAAAGCCTATAGGCGTTGGTTTAGTAGGTATCATAACCTTCTGTTTTGAGCGTCCTATAAAGCGTACAATACACTCATCAGCAGCTAAGTTTATGCCTGGTTTATAGAGGCGAAGAGAGGCTTCCTGGAGGTGTTTTAACCACTCATTAACAATAGAGAACAGGCGAGGTAGCGAGGCGTCTTCAAAGGCACAAATTCGAAGTTGGCGATGGAGGAGATGGAAGCGCTCAAAAGTGAGAAATTTCTGAATTACGTGTGTTGGGCGGTGCATTACTAGCGAGGAAGTCTCCCAATAGCTTTGAAGTCTTTTTTCTGCGTGAATTGACATATAAATCATACATGCAAGCCAGAGATAAACTTCTAGCACAGTAGTTGGCTACCACTTATTTATACGCGCAGTCCTTTTTCTAGGCCCAAGCGGCCCACACCTAGCCCCTTCATTTGTATACCTAACCCAAGAATTTACTAGCGAATCGCTTATAAATTCCTTAAATAGTAACAATGGCGTTGGTGCGTTATGTAGAGGTTGAGGCTCATGATAAGGCACCTCAAGCGGCTCAAAGTAGGTGCCTGCTTCCTCCACAGGTGGCTGTATCGGCCGATAGGTGCTATCAGCTAGCTGCTCTCGTTAAGCTTCATCTAGCCAGATAAAAAGCTCCGTATCACCTGAATATAGAAGGAATTGGCTCTGACTACCAGCCATGATATTAAAAATGAATTTATTTGTATGGAAATCACAGCAAAACGCGTTTTGTTGTNGGCAGCTAGCTAGGTAACGCGTACCTCGATGTACTAGGTTAAAAGTGGGGCGAGTGACTTGCCGAAGTCTTCGCACATCCAAAGGGATAGGCAAGCCTCTGTCTCTCAATCTGCAGGGGAGCAAAAGCTAATATAAACAAATAATACAGTGGGAATTCAACTCAAAAAGGAAAGAATTCACACCAAATCAGGTCCGAAGACGGCCGCCGGTGTCCGCTTTATCATGCTCCCCCTGCGTCCAGTCTCCATTGTAACAGAATCGCGGGGTGTGGAAAGTTGGTTGATTTGTTCGAGCCTCCAAGGCTTCACCACCAACAATTATGGAGAAGGCGTTGATCGCAAGCGATGGACGGTCGATGACGATGCGCAAGGATGGGCATTAGACAACAGCGCTAGCCATGAAAATGAAAACGAGCACAGTTGACTGGCCAGACGTGGTGAGTCGACCCACGTACCGGCTCAGCGCGCCCCTGGAATGTTGTTGGCGATCCCAGGTTTCGCAAGCAGTGGCTGGTGGTGCGCAATCCCACACCACAGCGAATTACGAAGCGGCATTTTTTTCGCCTGGTTTACCTTTGGGATTCCCACCCAAATTGACTTTTTCAACACGTTGATGGCGCGACGAGCACGGTGCCTGGAGCGGCGGGTTTGGTCCGCCAATCATTGACGTAGCAAGCTGGTGTGGTTGGACGCATCCTTCTTCTCGTCTGGGCAACACATGCATGATTGTCGGGCGTGTCCAGTTTATTTTTTGCGAGCTTATATATCCTGCCTTTCCGTCCCGACTTTTTAAAATTCCTCTTTCTTTCTCATCTCGATCATCTACACTCGTTAATTCAAGTCTCCAAATACAATCACCATGAAGTTCTTCACTCTCGCTACTCTGGCCGGTATGCTACAACCAACCGCGCCTTTACAACGTTTCGACCGCTAACATATCCTCCAGCTGTTGCCGTCGCCCAGGCCCCCGTCTCCCAGATTGGTGACGGCCAGGTCCAGGTTCC
>JANAKD010000894.1:0-11733 GCA_027627215.1 Lecanicillium saksenae | reverse complement strand
CCCTCGGCAAGCTTCAGCCAGCAAACTGGGCCTGGCGCAAACAACCTGGGCTTCACCTCCCAACCTCAGCAAAACTTCCTTTCGTCCAACCTTGCCGACGGCGACTTCTCTCTCTTCCCGGCCTCCGGAAGCCAGAACGACCAGTTCAACGCGCCGCTCTTCGAATCCAGCCTCAGCCCGTCCGATCTCAATAATATGGCCTCTCCTCAATCGCAGCACTCGCCCGGTTCGGCGCAGCATTCACCGTCCTTCAGCCAGCACCAGTTCTCCTCGCCCAATGTCCACTCTAGAAATGTTTCTCTTGGTCCCGAGGCGGCCCTCCTGCCTGGCCAGATTAACGAGTGGAGCGGTGCTCAGTTCACGAACCATCGTCGCGCACCATCCGAATACTCCGATGTATCCTCCATCACTCATTCCCCAAATGTGAATGTGCACGATAGCTTTGACGATGGCACTCACTCGCCCTTGCAGCGAGCTTCCGACGGTAGCATGTACCACGAAATCAATATGGGCGCATTCACTCTAGGAGACGGTCGCAGTCCTTCTCACAGCCCCGCCATTAGTCCTCGCATTGGCAGCCAGCCTCTGCCGGACATCTACCAGGCTTCGTCAAACCCTAGCTATAATATTCCTGCCTACCCTACTATTCAAGATCCTTCCGGCAGTTTTGTTGGAAACAGCCAAGACATGCCACAAATGGCTCCTGCCATCAACATTGACTTTGCTCCCACCAACAACACCAGAGCTGGTGGTTTTGACGGTACAGCAAAATCTCCATTGGATCAAGACTCGCTGTTGCCGCCAGAGAGAGGTTTGATTGACTTCCTATGAGTACGCTCGATGCACCCAACTAATGAAGTGCAGGTCGACCCAAGTCCCGCCCTCGATCAGTGACAGATCCCTTCCAGCCTGGAGCTATTGTTAAGCCGAGACCCAGTAGTGTCAACGCAACGCTTGGTTCTAACTTGGCCCCCCGACAAGAATTGTCCCGATCTCTCTCTCCCGGCGATCGACAGTCCTCTGCCTCGCGCAGACGGCAGTCGACATCCGCAGTGCCGAATAATGTGATTGCTCTACGTCTAGCAGATCCCGAATACCAAGGTGGCTCAGAAAGCGGTGGTCCAAAGCGAGTACAAAAGCATCCTGCCACATTTCAATGCACACTATGCCCAAAACGATTCACACGAGCCTACAACCTGCGCTCCCATCTGCGAACACACACCGACGAGCGCCCCTTTGTCTGTACAGTTTGTGGTAAAGCCTTTGCCAGACAACATGACCGAAAACGACACGAAAGCTTGCACTCTGGCGAAAAGAAGTTTGTCTGCAAAGGTGAACTGAAGGCGGGGGGGCAATGGGGCTGTGGCCGTCGGTTTGCGCGTGCGGATGCCCTCGGTCGTCATTTCAGATCTGAGGCAGGCCGCATATGCATCAAACCACTCCTGGATGAAGAAATGATTGAACGCCAACGCCAATGGCAAGAGCAGCGTATGCAGCAGGATATGGCCAGCATGGCTGGTCCCGGCATGGCAATAGACGCTGCCACAGGCTACCCTGTCGATGGTAATGGAAACTATACACTGCCTGCAGCCCTGCTAGCGCAATACCCAGCGCTAGCTGGAATGAACTGGTCGGCACCTGAGATGAGCGGCATGGAAGACGACCTTAGTGGGCGTTCCTCTTTTGATGCCAGTGACTACGACGACGGTGACGACGGTGGCTACATGAGCGGCCCAGGCACGGGCTACGGCGAGGGCGGCATGTCGCAAAATTTTGGCGAAGTGGGATACAGTAGCGACATGGGTGGGCGTTGAAAGAAGGTGTTTATAACGGAATAGGGCGCGGTTGGATCTCATGAGGCGTTATTTGTGAGAGTCGATACGATTCTTTAATGGGATTTTCTTCTTCTTTTCTTTTTCATCTTATAGCGTCTTTGTTTGCCGCTGTCACTATAGAACATGGCCTCCTCTCGAGTTTGCTCGCCACGCCACCTGAAAAGCACATACGAAAAGGGACCTTTTTTGACTTTATTAAATTGTATGGAGTTTGAACTTGTTTTCCTTGCCGGCTGTTTCGTTCAGGCAAGGAACCCTACGATAGACGGGTCGAAACATAGATACCACAATTTACTGCTTTCTAAATTACCATGATCGATCTGATGATCCGATGCCCAAGCAATCTTTTTCCATGTGATAGAACTCGGCACATTTACCCAAAACAACTGCCGTGTTTCTGTCCATGAGTTTGTGTCTCGGTTGTCTTTTCGGGCCGCTCATTTACTCAAATTAGACACAAGATGCAAGCCAATACCATGAAGTTAAAACTCCCAAAACGGAAGGTCCTCCTATTCCAATATTGCCTCGTCAAGCCGTTTAATTTCCTGTGAAAACTGGGGAGGGTGTGTAGGGCGTTCTCACAGTTTGGGCGGAAAGGTGGGAAACCAAGTCTGCCTTGGCGGCTCAGATTCAGATCGAGAATAGAGCGGACTTTACCAGGAACCCGTACTGGGAGGATCATATGCAGCCTTGTTATTACTATCGTTGCGCAGGGCCTCCAAAACGGCGCTGGTAGTTGGCATAGCCACAATTGTTACGCGTCCTGTCTAATTCTATGAACACTTGTTCAGCTGGCCATGGGTCACTAATATGCCTTGTTTGATTGCGGTCAAATCAAACGGTCAATATTCTGCTTTGGGAGGAGTTCTACAATCACCAATTTCGCGAAATGGGTTTGAAAAGCGGAAGGGAGTGACATCTCCGAGTGACGGCGGAGCATCGACGGCATACTTGAGTTTGCCAGTAGACAAGAGGCCTCCAAAAAACCTTTCTTAAGATGATAGATCTTCCATATCTCCTTAATATTCAGGCCAGCTTACAAGCCTTTTTCATATGCTGCCCACCTCTGGAAGGAAAGATGAGGAGGGGTGGGGCCGATATCAGTCACCTGTCTTGGACGACGAGTATAAATGAAATGAGTCTGCTGTAAATACCTCAGTTAGGGGTTGTTGTTTTTTTTTCAATTTCTATTCAATCGGGTTTATTCCAGAGATATATTTTTCGCAGTTACTGCTCTTGCAGTCTGTCCACGAGTCAGCTCATGACTGCCCAAACATTGAGCCCTTTCCATTTCATCCCCTGCCAGTTCGCAGCGGCCCATGCTGCACAATATGCCCAACAGCCGTGCTTCAATTTACTTTGGATATGATTTTCAAGTTGCTCGGCGTAGTCGGGCTTGACCGCTGCCGGGGTGGGTCAATACTTACTGTCCAAACATCCATCTTGGCGGCCACGGCTTCCTCGACTTTTGCAGAAGAAGATAGAAGCTACGCTTCAACTCAGATCACATCGCCTTAGACAACACGTCATCCGTCAGAACTTAATCCCGCAGGCTGACGCTGACCCCCGATCTCGCCTTGGCTTTTAACCTCTTCGATGGCGCAGTAACAGAGGCTGTGAAGGATGGATATAGAACCAGATATATCTACTCTGCCTCCAGCTGAGGCAGGCGCTATTTGCCAGGCTGTGAGCAACAAGAAACCGATTCGGTGGCATTCTAATTACAAGGAGTCGATTTGAGCGTCGTAATAGCAGCCGCCTGCGACTAACAAACTGTCTTGAGATTGCGGCACGTGGCCTTGGAGCAGAGCAAAGGAATGAAGTAGAATAATAGCACAGTATCCGAGCATCAAAGCGAGGCGAGCAACAAACGCGTATTGGATAAATTCAATACCCCTATTGGTAAGACCTGAATCGCAGTAACTGGGCATCTGCGGCATTGGCTGCTATGGATGCGGCTGTAGACTCGATACCAGATCTTGGTAACCAATAATTTCTCAGCTCATAGATTAAAATACCTGAGAATCCTACAACAACTGGTCCCCTGTAGCTCAGTTGGCTAGAGCGTCAGACTGTTAATCTGAAGGTCGCAAGTTCAAACCTTGCCGGGGGAGGACCGTCTCTCATTTTTTTGCTTTTGGGGATTTAACTCAATTATAGTTCATCCAGTAATAAGTTATTTAAAGCGGTTATATTAATCTTAAGTGGCAATTATCACTTTACTTAATATATTTATAAGTTATAAAGATATTAATAAGTAAAATAAAAGTAAAAATATATAACTATTTTAACTACTATAAGGCAACTACTATAAGGTAACTACTATCCCTTTGAGTGCTCGAAGGCTCCGGCAAGTCACTCGCCCCACTTTTAGCATGGTACATCGAGGTACGCGTTACCAAGCTAGCTGCCATAACAAAACGCGTTTTACTGTGATTTCCATACAAATAAATTCATTTTCAATACAATGGCTGGTAGTCAGAGCCAATTCCTTCTATATTCAGGTGACACAGAGCTTTTTATCCGGCTAGATGAAGCTCAACGAGAGCAGCCAGCTGATAGCACCTACCGACCGACCCAGCCGCCTGTGGAGGAAGAAGGCACCTACTTTAAGCCACTTAAGGTGCCTTATTATAAGCCTTAACCTCTATATAACGCACTAACGCTATTGTCACTATTTAAGGAATTTATAAGCGATTCGCTAGTAAATTCCTGGGTCAGGTATACAAATGAAGGTACTAGGCGGGGGCCAGTTAGGCTAAAGAAAAGGAATACTTATATTAATAAGTGGCAGCCAACTACTATACCAGAAGTCTATCTCTAGCTTGTATATATAATTTATATATCAATTTATATAGAAAGACGACTTTAAAGCTATTAGGAGACTTCTTCGCCAGTAATAAATCGCCTAATACATATAATCTAGAAATTCCTCACATTTTATCACTTCTATCTCCTTTATCGCCAGCTTCGAATTTATGCCTCTAAAGAAACCTCGCTACCTCGCCTGTTTTCTATTGTCAATGAGTGGTTAAAATACCTCCAGGAAGTCTCTCTTCGCCTCTATAAACCAGGCACAAACTTAGCTGCTAATAAGTGTATTATACGCTTTATAGGGCACTTAAAACAGACGGTTATAATTCCTACTAAACTGATACCTATAGGCTTTAAAATCTGGGTTCTAGCTGAAGCTGGGTATTTCCTCCACTGGCTGTGGCATACACCTAAGGCCTCCTTTAATTACCTTGAAAGTCAAGAGCCACGGGCTTCAAGAGGCCGCAAGAGAATAGCTTCAGGATCTATCAAGCTCAACCCGACACAAGCTGTCGTCATTTCCCTTATTCAACCACTGCTAAAAGCGACATATCACGTCTTCTTTGATAACCTCTTCTCTTCTCCGAGCCTCTTCCTCGCTCTTCACCACCAGAATATTAGAGCCACAGGTACCTGCCGTACTAATTCAGGCATCTTCAAAGGCTTTATCGAGGCTAAGAAAAATAATACACGCGGTATTAACCTCTGGTATTATAATGAGGTTCATACAGTGCCTACACTAGATCATCAGGTATTTCTCTATCTAACTCCATAGGAAATTTACTAATAAACGCGTTCTAGGTTAACTAAATTGCCTGGAAGGATAATGCCCTTATACTTATGCTTTCTACCGTCTTTACCGGCGACGAATTCAAGCAACGCGTCCGGCGCCGGCCGACAACAGCACAACCTCGTACACGGCCGATACAGCAAATATTTGGTGAGGAATTAGTCAAAATCCTTAAAGTCCCGTCCTTTGGCGCCGCCTATAATGACTTTATGGGTGCTATAGATATTAGTAATCAGCTGCGGGCCTCAAGTAGTCAAGACCACCGCGTTTCTATGGGAAATTGGCAGGCAATTGCGTGGAGCTTCCTTCTAGAGACTGCTATTATTAATAGCTATCTACTACAGAAGAAATCAACAAATTGGAGGCCTTTTGAGAGCCAAAGGGCGTGGCGGCAGCACCTTGTTGACGCCTTATTCAACGAGTACGGGAATACAGGAAGCTCACGGCAGAGATTTCGAGCTGGCGACATAATTACGCCTATAGCACAGCATAATTCTGTCCGACGAGGGAAAAAGGCAGCGTGCCTCGCCTGTAAAGGCATAAAGGCAGGCCAAATGAGGTCACAAAGCCGGCAGCGAGGCGTGCTCTCGTCACTCAGCCAGAATCAACAACGCCGCCAAACGGTGTACGGGTGCGATAAATGTGATGTAGCTCTTTGTACCACTGGAAATTGCTGGGACTTCTATCATAGTGAGCTTCCCTAATAAAATTAAGTACCTTTTATTAGCGCGTGGTATGATTGGCTAAACCCCTGGTTAGTGACCTGCGCGGAGCCTTCGAGCACTCAAAGGGATAAGGTAACTACTATAATGTTACATATGTGAATTGGCTGCTAGTACGCCTTAAGTCACGTGTGTTTTACATGTCAAAATAGGCCTCCTAGCAGGCAATTCCTAGCTAAGAAGACATCATCAATACCATCAATTCAATAGCCATAAGTGCCCTTACTAAGGTGTAACATATAAGGTAACTACTATAAGGTAACTACTATAAGGTAACTACTATTTTACTATAATAAAAGCCACATAGTAGTGTGACTGTGAGGTGCTGGGTGCGGAGGACTTTAGTCACGTAATGATCCTATGACCGGGTAGGAGTATTAGAATTATCGCTGCCTCCTCGTAGCTAACTCGTCGGCAGCTCGCCGCCATTATGTCTATACCTCACGTGACCCCTCTGGCCTTGGTCGCTGCCTCTCCCGGTACCGTGACAGTGACGGGAGGAAAACAAGACTAGAGGCGACATTAGGGTATAGGACCCAGGACAAGCCGAGCGTCGCATTTCCCAGCACAAGCAAATACTCCAAGTAGTAATGTGTTGGGCAGGACACCCGGTGGCGAGTTGCCTACCCGCAGGGCTGTTGCTGGTTGCTAGGATAATTGGTTGCTACGAGATTTCCTTTGTATAAGTAGGCTAGCTCGCCCACACACCCACGCGAGGCACCACCCACCACACAATCCGCTCCTTTATCAATTGATCAATTGAATCCGTTGTTTAAAAATTTAAAGCCTTTCCTGTGAGAGTGGCTGCCGGCAGGCAGGCCCAAGTGACTGTTGCCACCACTGTCAACCTCATCGCTCCTGCCGCGGCCAACAACAGATCATCGCAACCACCTTCGGAAGCCTTAAAAATTGGCATGCCGATTGGGAAGCATTCGATCAAACGGTCCCCTACGCAAATTCGACGAAGAACTCAAAACCCCGCGAGCCACGATGGCAGCCGGCGTTGAGGCCGAATAGCTGCTAGACCTACCCTGCAGCGAGGAAATGGCTTGGTCAGAGGAAGCGCTGTGTGTTTTGTCTGCCCCAACACAGTAAAGTACGCCGTTTTCTCTAGGCCAACAAATAGACACCGTATCGATCACTAGGAACCAACTCTCCAATTCGTGTTATTCGAGACGGTCGCCGAAGTAAGTGGGTTAAGGGAGAATACAGGTGTCGGTGTAACGGGCTGAGCCCAGAAGAAGCTCGGTCGGCACTCTCGCCGTGATCCCGGCCATCGTGGCCGGGGTCCGCTAGCAAATTAGTAGCTACTTATTTATATAGGGTACTAGTAGGTAGGCGAGCCTACAGCCTCCAAGCCGCTTTTCGCCTACTCAGTAGTATACTTAACGTTACATAAAATAAATAGCCTACAATTTACACTACACCCGTTTCCACATTGTGCGGCCAGTCGGTAAAAAAATTAAATACAGGCATTTGCAAAAAAAGAAAGGGATTGTGGTCCTCCCCCGGCAAGGTTTGAACTTGCGACCTTCAGATTAACAGTCTGACGCTCTAGCCAACTGAGCTACAGGGGACCAATTGGTCGGTTGACATCCGACGAGCTTATTACTTCCTAATAATGTATGGTCAATCTGGTTCGACGAAGACACTGCATTGATCGCATGTTGATACCAATTGGTGCACTGGCACGCTGCGAGACTCTTGTTACTATGACCAATCATAATCCCGACCATGTTATACACACTGCTACATCCAAACCTGTATCAAAGCCATACATAACAATTCGAGCAACAGTGAGAAGCATCAATCTGCTCCCCTGCTCTCTACGCCGCAGCTGTGACAGTTACAGCTCAACAGTAATCTGAAGTAATCTGAATCATTATACAGTGGTCCGTCTCCGCTATCGCTGGGCCCAGTAACTTGCTCGCATACGAGCGCCGCTGGCATCTTGTGCCGCCATGCAGCGGCCCGCAACGTGTCGAGCTGGCAAACTGGGCAGCGATGCATGGCACTCCGTTCGAGTGCATACGCCTATTCGCATCGTGGCTCGGCCGCGAAGGCTCAAATGCCATACCCATCGAACGCAAGCCGGGTCCTCGCGGGGTCCCCCACCAGTGGTGGCAGACTGCCCTGCCTTTCCAGGGTATTCGCTGACGCATCTGCTATGTAGTGGCTGGCTGTAGTCCTCTTCAGTAAAAGACCATCATTCGAGCAGGACCTAATTCTCCCAGTAGCATGTATTCTCCTTGTTTGTTCTCTCAAATTCACAGCACTAATTGCATAAAAAGGTGTCATTTCGCTTACGCTAAGGAATGACCCCCTTGTTTGCCCTGAAGGATAAGGGCACGTCGCAACGGTCCTACACGGTGCACGAGCCTGGCTGATACACAAACTTGCGCGGAAAAAAACAGTTATTTCAGGGTTTGGAATGAAATTTTTTTGTCCAGACTCTCATGTGGCGTGTCTCAGGGACTGAAATGCCCGCGTCTCTGAGAGGCAAACCAGCTTAAAGAGCTTCCTATTTAGGCTCGAAAAAAACCAAGACGTGTAAAAAGGGTCGCGAGTCTGCCCGGCGGTTTAATTAGTAGCTAGCAGTAGCGGCACATGGCATTGCATGCAGAGAAATACGCATGTCAACCGCTAGAAGAGCTACAGCTGACGGAAACGAGCCAGACCTGCAGCTTGGGTTGGCGGTCGTTATGTAGGGAGGGGTTCTTGGAGGATCTCTTCGCAGACCAGAGTAAGCCCCTTGTCTAGGGGGACGATGCAGCCAGCAATCGTGTTTTAAATCATAAATAGAGCATGAGCACGCATGTCGACATTGTCGCATCTTAAGCACCCATATGTCCCTGACAGAAGTCTGCTGCAACCAGACAATGCCAGCCAGCCACCTGCAATACCGGTCTATCCCGAACAGTCGCCGCAATGCTCAGCTACGGCAGTTTGCCTGGCGCCGAGGGAAACCTAGCATCTGGCCTGCATTTCGCGAGTTTGACGGCATCCACTCACTTGATACCCCCCTTCACTTGAAATGGGTCTGGTGACGGCATGGTCAGTCAGTCAGTGTCTGTGTGGTTGCCCAACCAGCCCCACCCCCAGCCATCCATCTCACTTTTTCCCTGGCACCCAAAGACGACTGGTGGATAGAGAGGCGTTTTATTTATGTTTTATTCTGCTTTTTCTATTATTTAATTACAACTATTCCGCGATTTGCGGGATTAGCTCAACAAGCGGTCAGTTGCTAGCCACATGTAAATAATCCGTACTACGTACCTCTTCTTTCTTTGTCCACACGTACCAAGTCCACTGCCCTACAAGCACCCCTAACCACCGCACCTTGCGCATATGACGCGCAAGGTTGCTGTTGCTGCAAGTCAGCTGTTCTAGAGTGCCCAGATCCCTACACTAGAGGACAAGGTAACGGCTCACGAAAGAAAACAGTGTTGCGTCGAATGCACGCGCGCGTGATTGCACAAAATAGAAAGCGTGGGGAGCCTCTGGCTTTATCGCAGCGTCACTCGCGTGTCACGCAGACGAGGGACGACTGGTGCGACGCCTGCTCGTCCGAACGGCAACGCTGGTGGCCAATAATTGGATGTGGATGGAATTCGACAGGGCTGCCCTTCTGATTTTTTTTTATAACTTTTTCCCTCGTTTCTTCTCGCTGGACCTCACCTTTGTTCTCCCTTTTTTCTTGTGTCTGCTGGATTCCTTCTCCGGCGCTGCAGGGAGGGGACACGACGAATATCGATTGCCCGTTCTCTCACGGGCTTGGGCGATCTGTGGGCAACATCCTGGACCGTTTCTTGGATCTTGTATCGCCTGCTCGGCGATATCTTACAAGAGCAAGACACTACAGAGACAAGTCGTCTTGGTAGAGGCATCCTATCGACAGGCATTACGACCCACGCGACAGACCAACTCATCAAGAGTCCAACCACTCTCCGTCACAAGAAAGGCGACAGCAAATAAAAGACCAAAAAGGCATCCAGTGGCCAAGGCAAATCAAATCAAATCCCCAGCATTTCCTGGACCCGGGCTCCTCTTCTAAGCCAGCACTAATTCGCTAGTGTCCCGCAGCCGCTCCAGTGCCATCCGCCGGTGGCTGGGATTCCCTGGGGCAAAGCTACGAGAGTCTAACCCGTCCCAAACCACCCCCAAAAGCTGTTTTGGTTATCTTATCCGAGTGAAATTCATTAGGACCAGGCCAAAAAAAAAAAAGGTTACAGAGAAAAAGAAGGTGTTCCACATCTACCCGGCCGCCCTCCACTCTCCATTTTCTCTCCACCGCCAGACCGAGAGACTGAGAGAGCTCTCGCTTTTATTACCAAGTAGCAAACGCTGCCTGCCTCTCGACCCTGTCCCGTGGCATTCTTTTCGAATCGTACCACCTTACCGAACCTGTGGTTTCTGGATCGCGTGGACCAGCTGTTCAGATTTTTGCTCTGCTTTTGTGTTTATGTCTGTTACACGAGCATCGCCATCGATTTCCCCAGCGACCGTGTTTTATTTGATTTGCAGCGCTTTACGACCGCAACGGCCTTGATCTACCTCATCACGAATTCTTAATCCCGACCGCGAGCGACGCCGAAGACAGACGCCGACGCCGACGCGAAGATATTATATTGCGAACCAGATCTCCACATCTGCTTGCATTTTTTTTTTGCGCGACGACAGCGCCAGTCTCGTCAGCTTCTACTTCGAGCTCGCACTCTAGAGATTACGATTCCCCGCGAACCCCCCCTTCGCCACAGCAGCTTCCATGATTTTGACGCTGGCCTGCCATCACACGAGCCCCGACTTGAAAAATGGCTGCGGCCGCTGTCTTGGCTTTCCACGAAAGCCTGAGAGGAAGCGCATCCCCTTGCCCTCCGACCCAGACCTCGGCGACTTCTGGTTGGGATGAGGCGCGCTTGCGCCAGCAACTGAGCCTTATCTCTCGTGCCTGGATAATCGACAGGTACACAAGTCAGGTATGTACACCGTCTCTTAAACGAGCTTGGATCACGGAGAGTTGGCGCTGTCAAACTCAATTTCTTGTCTCGTGGCTGCCCGTGGCGCTAATTGCTTGTCGTTGTTATTAACAATATTTGCTAGAATACATTATATCGCCATGCCTCAAAAGAGAGGTGCTTGATTCTCCCCGATCTTTCGCCGGCTTGGCGTCGCAGATTACGACACCTCTGCGACGAAAAAGACCGTGGCGGAGCAGCTGCGACAGCTGCTAGTGTTGATGAGTCCTTTCGCCATGCTACCCGCCGACCTCCCTCCGCAGATTGCCTTCCATTATCGTCATCGCCGGATGCGCCTGTTAGGAAACGTACACCTTCAGACGACTTGTTCGCCGACCCCAACGCGCCCACGACGATCGACTTTGAGTGGCTAGAAAACGTCATTCAAGCTGCAAAGAAGAAGAAGAAGGCTGGCGGTAATAGCAATAACAACAATAGCAACAACAATAACACCAGCAACGCATTCAATTGGGGGGAAGAAGAGAAGAAGGAGGAAGAAACTGCTAACGGCGATGCTGGTGGCGCCAATGGTGGTGACGCTGGCGGCGACGCTGGCG
>JANAKD010000893.1:0-11743 GCA_027627215.1 Lecanicillium saksenae | reverse complement strand
GACGCGGCGCCCACATGCCTAACGACGGCGCAATTGGCAGAGATCAACGAAGACGAGGATCTCAAGACCCTCCGACGGGCCAAAGCAACGGCCGTACAGGCATGGAAGGACCAAGGGTATCGAAGCAAGGAGGCAGCCGCCGGCACCACGATGCGTGAAGACTACGATCGCTGCAGCAAGGAAGCCGACAGGCTGTCCAAGTACCTGAAGGATATCCGGCTGCGTCAGGTCATTCAGGACTTCCATACTGACATCCACGTGGAAGAGGTAGACCGTCAGCTGCGAGGTATCAAACCAGCCGATATCATTGCACCGCCCGGTATACAATACGACCTTGCTGAGAGAGCTCAAGTTGCGCAGCTGTATGCCACGGCCGCGAAGATCCCCGAAGCCGATCAGTTGCACGGAATACGCGTGGAGCTGGTCCGCCGTATCAGTCAGCTCTGTAGCCGTCGTGAGAGTCGGTTAGTTCGACAGAAAATGCAGACGCAGAATAGGAAGAGAGCAGCCCAGGGAGCACCGCTCATAGGCTTTGCAGCTGGTTATGGCAGAGTCAACATAGAGCTGCGGCCGCGTGGTGCAATCATACCGGGCCGCACAGAGAGCAACGCCGGAAGTACAGAGCCGATCTGCGCGTTCTGTCGGTGGCAAGGAAATCACGGGAGAGCCGATCGTACAAAGACCCAAAGCATGAGCAATTTGGCGAGGCATATGAAGCTGATGCACCTCAGCCGATTGAGAATGCCCTTTCTTTGCCCGTGGCAAGACTGCGAGGCCATCATCGGCAGCAGAGAGCATTTTGCCAGCCATTTCAGGCATCATGGACAGGATTTGCCGCCGTCTATTTTACGTTGATGCAAATGAAAACGAAGAACTATTATCTACTGAAGTTCGATCTGGCAACTATGCTTTCTCCTGTGGAGAGGCATTCTGATCTTTGCCTCCCATCCGAGGAACAGCAATGTGGCAGTATCAAACGTTCGTCGTCCGTGCAACGACTGCGGTCCTAAGTATAATATTAATACTATTCACTCAATGATTATTATTTGTAAGCAGACTATTTGGGCGGGAAATAATAAACACGAGGTAGATAAGAGGCTTAACACTTGAAACGAAGAGCATAATCCTGCAGCAATCAACAGTCGTACATGCTGCAGCTGAAGAATGTGGAATCTATGCCAAGTTTCCCACTGCTATGAAACTCGTGAGGATGCTGTGTGTAGAGGCAGGGTCTCTCGACCTGAGCCGTGGTCATACGATAGCGGATGGCTGTAGATGGGAAGCAAACTCTCGTCCAGCATCCTACCTGACCTAAGCCACACCACCCGGCTCTTGAGAGGACGGGCGTCCTTGAACGTTACAAGCTGTGGGCCAATCCAAGAGGCTCCTCGCCGTGTGGCAAGCATATCCCCAACCAGCCCCTAGCCCAAGTCTCCAAGAATCTATATAAAGGTAGATTTTTTCCTTCGTCGAAAGACCTGAAGTGATTCTATCTACCACCAACATACTCAGCCCATTATGGATGTTCAGTTTCAGGAGCCATTTACCGAGATTGCCTATAAAGAGGTGAAGCAGAGGGAAGCACGCAAAAAGAGCACAGAACAACCCGCCTGGAATCAAGCATATTCCTTTGCCGTTACATCTAGCACGCAAGCAATCCCACCAGAGCCGAAACAAAAGACGTATCGTGGCTCCGTTTCCCTGAGCGTGGAAAGAGCCTCCTCACAAGCCAATGAAAACGAGCATGCGGGAGATACGTTCTCCGGTACGAACAAATTGCTCACAGCATACTGCTTGTATACTAACCCTCCTGCAGGTAACCATCCGCCTCTGCTAGCTTATAGCCACCACGCCCCAGAACGGGTCGCTACCCAAATACCGGAGCTGCGTCCGTCTTCTCGCACCGGCCCGGAGCTAATGGCAGCGTCCTCCACGGCCCAGCCCGAGATAATTTCGGTGGTGGGAAAAGAACCAAATACAGTGGATAACATGCATAGTTCTCGCGACGGCAGCTCGCCCGCCAAGCATGATTTAATGGGCTTCAATAACGTGGAGAAGGAATGGGAAGTCATAAAGGTTATCGGTGAAGAGATGATTGATGGCCAGTTACATTACTTGGTGAAGTGGGCACCTAGTTTTGCTACCAAAGAAGAGATGCAGAATGCCACAGGGGTTCTGTGCGAATGGGAGAAGAGAAGGGAGAAAATTAGAGCCAAGGCAAAACGGGCTGCCAAGGGCGGAAAGAAGAATCAGCACAAGGGAGTTACGAAGAGCAAGAAACGACGGGATGCGTGAAAGGATTTTGTATAATAGAATTGAACAGGCACGGTATTTCGGGTTTGCGCACGCTAGCAATAGTTGGAATCCCTCGCGTCCCGCATCCCGCGGACTAACGCGGTGTGCTCTAGCGGTTTCTCGGCAGAGAAAATAAAATAAAGATAAAAAAATAGCCCTTTTATTATTATGATATTTATGTATTGAGTAGAATATTTTGGAAACCCCACCATTGTAGTGTGAGGGCTTCAGATGCTCCAAGGTTTGGCGCATAGTACGGCGTGTTCTGCAGTAGCTACCCTAGATGCCACCTACTTTAACCATCGCGTCTCTGCGCTTTTGGAACGGCATTGACGACGCATCGTTAGACGCACGTCTTAATGAAATGCACCAGGTAGATTTTAGTAAACCATCGTGGCATCTCTGTCAGGCAGCTTGATCGAGAGAAATAACGGACGAGGGTCATTTGGACGTTTGCATGGTGAAGGGCATTGGATATACCTAATCCGTGTTGCACATGAACGTATGAATCTAATCCTGCATTTCGCCATCACATCATGTCTTGATATGGCTCTCGGCCTATTTGGCCGCTTGAACACAAACTGGTCAGCCGGTCCTTTACGTACTGAACGTGGCCGTTTGTGAATGACGCGGACCGCGCGATGGGAAAACGATAAAAGCCGCGGCACCCCGGCTTGTTTATGCTTCACTGACCTCATCATGAGTTTTTGCAAGCATACAGGGTGGCTACGAGTTTGGAAGAGAGGAGACCAGGTGACTTTGGAGGCATCTGATCGTACTGGCCGCCTGCTTCACCATGTGCGCCAAGAAGAGCCCATTGGCGTCGTTGTCTTCATCGGCCATCAACGGAAATACGGTGTTCTCAGTAGCCTACAGCTGCGAAGCCGCTCTGCGCGGGCGAGGAAGTCTCACGGGGAGATTCACTTGGACGTGGCGCACATACCCCGTAACCAGCAGATGCTCATTGTGGATGGGGATCTTCCAAAACATGGCCAGCTCCCAAGAACACAGGGAGCCTTCTCCTGCCACGAGGTCGCCTCGAAGCAATACACAGCGGCCCCTCCGCTAGCAGCCTCTGTTAGTGACAGCATCTACCACCGCGCACTGTTCCCGTTGACGGATGTCGTCTGCCTCTTTGCCGACGACATCGGCGGCCTCGACTGCGCCCTCCAACATCTTTCCGCTTGGAACTGCCAGGGTCCATCATCAACCGCGAGAATATCCCCAGCTATACTTTTAGTGGTAGACCGAGGGCAAGAAGCCAAAGCAAAGGCAAAGCTGCGGGCGGAAAAATTGCAGCGTCCGCATGGCTGGTTCCACATGATTCGAGTTGTGAGCATCGACCGCGAGGCACACCGAAGTAGCAACAGACGCCAGGCCAAGTCGTATCAGCCACTGTCCATGGAAATCTCCCGACTGATCCGCTCCGCTCAGGCACAACGTCGTCGCGAAAGCTTGCTGTTTTCTGCTCGGCATGTGTTGGAATTCTTGCGCATCGCAGCGGCTCGCGCGGTCGAGGAGCGCTGGACACCACTGGATTTTGTGAAGGCATCAAGGCTGTTTGATCAGGTGGAAGAGAATATCGAGTCGCACCTTTTGAACCTAGTTTCACGATTTGACCATCAGGATGACGTGGCGGACGTCGCAGCGCCGCTCGTAGCGTCCAGTTTCCTGCTCAATCATTATGTCCCGGATATGCACGGTACGTGCACATTGAAACTTCGACCAAGCAGCCTACGACGGAATGGCCTGTGGTCAGGTTGTCTGCGGCCAGTGATCTAGGCAACACATTCTACCACCAACATATTGTGAAGACTAACGCGGAGCACAGATTTCGATCCTACAGCTGTGTTCGGCTCGCTGTACCAGCAACCCTGCGAGAACGTCGCCAGGGTGATTGCGGCACACCGTGACGAAGCCGGTCTCCTACCCATGGCAACCGACCTCCCGTCGCTCATTCTGCACAACTTTTGTGTCCTGTATAAGAAACTCAGACAACACAACGGATCAATAGATGTCCATAGAAAGCAGCTGGCGCACACGCACTAAAGGGGCCGTCTGCCTTCATCGGAAGATACGTGCTTCGGCTGTCTCCAGCGCCGCCCCCAATATTGCCTCCCTTGCGGCCACTGGCTATGCCAGGTATGCGTGCGAATATTTTATGACGAATTTTCGGACGAACCGTGGCTGTACAACGTCGACACCTGCGTCATATGCGGGCTTGCCACTGATCAGCACCGCATCCGCATCAAACCTGACACGGCAGATCCGTGCGTGTTGAGCATCGACGGCGGCGGCGCTCGAGGCAGAGGCCCGCTGGAATTTCTTCGCATCTTGGAAGAAACGATTGGCTTGCCCTTCCCTGTACAGCAGCATTTCGACGTCGTCTTTGGGACCAGCTCCGGTAGGTAACCCCCTCGCCCTTAGATCGACCGTGCTAATCAGCACAGGGGCCATGACCGCGTGCGCCCTTTGCCTCAATGGGTGGCCTGTAGACTACTGCATTGACTTTTTTGAGCTGTCATCACGACTCGCGTTCGACAGCAACCGYCTTTCCCGCATCGTYGCTTTCCTGGTCGGCGATGTACCAATCGTGTCGCCGCTKCTGCAGGCGCTCAGCTCCCTGCTTGYAGACAGCAAATATTCAGCCAAGAAACTGGAGTCCATCCAGAAAGACGCCTACGGYGAAAGCAGAAGTATTGTAGACTCCAAGGCTGCGAGCGAGATGGGCATCTCCCTTGGGGTGACGYTGACGACGACGGGCGATGCGAGCACGTACATTGCAACCAACTATAACGGTGTTGGCTGTCGGGACGGCATGACTGGTAAGCCTGCAGCGTCGTGACCCGCAGCACTGGATGACTGACTTGGACAAGACTATGCCAATTTGATCTTTGGCGGCGGGACACGCAACGTGCCGCTGTGGGAAATGTGAGTCTCTGTGGGAAACATCCCACCCCGCCAACTGCATACATGCTGACAGACGCCAGATTACGCTGTTGTACAGCCGCACCCTAGTAAGTACGCCGCACGCCATGGAGGATGCGCCGCTAACGGGCTGTCTTCTAGCTACTTCACGCCCCATCACATTGCCGGGACGGGGACGTTCCAGGACGGCGGACTTGCTTTCAACAACCCGGCCGCGATCGCGGTGAGAGAAAGCGAGGCCTTGTTTCCAGCAGCAGCAGCGCCACGTGTGGTTGTGTCTCTGGGCACGGGCTCTGCGGACCCGAAGAGGAGCGGCGACCAGGCATCGCTATGGGATGGTCTGTTTGCAGCTCGACTGTTTCGTGCCTTCTGGAAGCAGAGTGACTCCGCGGCTGCGTGGGACCAGCTTGTAAGCCATCAGAAGTCGGACAGAAGTGCCGATTTTTTTCGGTTCGAYATTGCCTTTGGGCAGCAGGCGCCATCGTTGGACGATGTGAGGGGCATGGRCGAGGTGGGGAGGTTAGCGCGCGAGAGCGTATTGGCCTCAACGGAGATGCGACGGCTTTCTAAGTGCCTTCGAGCGGGACTGTTTTTCTTTGAGCTAGATGGCAGCTCTCTACCCATCATGCGCCGTGGCACATATTACTGCACCGGCAAGCTTCAMTGTCGCCTTCGAGCGGGATCTGATGAGCTGCGCGCCCTTCTCGGCCAATTACATCAKTCCTCTGCTGTCTTCCAATGCCAAGGACAGGAGCTTTTGGCAGTATCAAGCGGCAGAGGGGGAAGCATCGACGTGATGCATTTTGAAAGGGAAATTGCACTCCAGGTTCCCAGCTTATCGCATGCGTTCGCCATCACGCTAGAGGAGGAAGCGATGCCTTGCCACGTTAGCGGATCTCCATTTACGTTGGAGCGATTGCAGAGGCAGCAGCATCTCCACGCACCTTTCGGAACTGTGTACCATCGTCAGCGCCGTGTGCAGTGATCATGGTGGAAAGAACCTGAATAGTGGCTGATCGGTGGAAAGCCTGCAAGGCAGGGTCCAGCTAGGGCTGCCCCGCCCAGGGTGGGCGGCACTGTTTGTTGTTTACAGCGGGGGAGACTACGGGTCCGGCTGTGTCACGCCTACTCGCGCTCATTACGAGACGATACGCRATAATTTGGGGTGAAAGCCAGCTATGTAGACGTTGAATCATGAATCTGAAAAATACMATATTTTAYYTCGTTCATCTTGTGCCATAGGCTCTATGGCCACCCAATCCGTGTTGAAACGCTGACCGAGAAGGCAAGTAAAGAAGCGCCTTGTAACAAACATWCTTAGTGCCGTTGAGCAATGGTKTGTCACTRCAAAAGGCCAAGAGCTCGAAAACAGCTATATTCTAATTACATYTACTTATATACTGCCAAAAGAGTCGAAACTAGCATATGAGCGTTTTGTTCCTAATAGGTGACGGTAGAATGATTTTTCTCGTCGTCATATAACAGCCTACCTGCAACTTGGCATGATTCATAAGCTGGTGGCGGACCCGTGCTATACATCGGAGGAGGATCCTNNNCGCCCTTCAGGAGCTCATGCTTATTRTCATGCTTTCGCCAGACAGCCAAGCTTGCTCGCCATTTCAACACGGCGCAGCCATCTTGCYACTTGCCAGGGACTAAAGGAACGACCGGYATCGTTTTGAGAATACAGGCCAGATCTCTATTGGGATCAACGCGCTGTCTTGTGCGCCGATAGGCAACAAGTTCCTCGGGATCTAGGACCAGGAACTCGCCATCTGGTACTGCTTCGTGACAAAGCTGGGCTAGATGACTGAGATAGATATTGATAACGACTGCTTCTCTGCTTCGTTTAKCTGGGAGTTTCAAAGCAGAGAAGAATTTTACATGTCGACTYGCGCGGAACGGCGTCCAGTCATAAGCACCATTGGACGTCTTTGCTAAAAGTAGACAGAGCTCTGGCATGGACTTTCTTTCTAGCAAGCATAAAAGTTGAGAACGGAGATTCGAAATTTCAGGCCAATCGAGAGAGCGTTCCGCTAGATATGGGCTGCGATCGATGCATCGTCTTGTAAGCGCAAGAAGACCTTTGTAATGAATTGTTAGTAAATGATGACTCGAATGTCTGTGGGGGATGAGCTCACCCATTGCGCCGTGCTTTGTGGAGGTAGCACCAGAAATATCGTGTACTGCTAGCTATTGTACAGCCTGCGACGCAGCCTCGCTCGCAATACGGCCTGAAGTAGGGATTTACCAACTTCTGCATTCCGACCTGCTTATATAGTTCGGCTACTGGTGGACATGACTCTTGGTATTGGATGCAGGCTTCCCGGCTTGCCGGTTGGGTGGGTTTCACTGTAGATGGTCAAGTAACGGCCTGATCTTTGCTTAGCTTCCACGTCGCAGCTTACTGGCTCGCGATACTGTTCTACAAGCTAAAATGGCCGCTAGAGTATTCTTGCTCTACCTAATTGTGACCATCGTTACGTCCTGAACTGTTTCCGGTCAACGAGTAAGTAACTGGACGGTGGTTTATCGTTAACGCAACTTGTGCGGTAAGAGAATTGCGCGACAGCGATGAGGGTCTTTATGTAACCGGCCAACACCGCGGCGACACAACTCGGCGGCGTGCATCAAGCAGCTGCCCCTCCTGCTCAGGCGGNCAGTAGAGGATGCCGTGGGCGTGCGCGGCCGTCATGTCGGCGGTGGCGACAAAACATGTAATAGGGAGCGGTGCGTTCTACGTTTGGGACTTCACTGACGGACATGAGGACAGCGGCGCGATTGGGATCTGTGTTGCCGCCTATCCATGGTGATGTGCTTGATGCTCGGTTGGTTGTGTAGGGAGTGCTACTGAGCGTTGGTGGGGTGTACAGGCTTAGTTCCATGGCAAGGGCGTCCAGCAGTCTGCCAACGTTGTCGTTCTGTGCTCGCCTTGATAGTCAATTTTTCATATTTTATTATTATCAATATACTACCTTGATTTGATTTACGCATCATTATCCGCGATGTCGTAAACCCGGCTTTGTGGCATTGGCGGTCGACCGTCGCTCTTCCGAGCAGGCACAGGGTTAGCTACCCCGCGACTGGTGGGAGCGGGGCGTGGAATTGGCCACGGGCAAGACGCAAACGCACGATCCGTTTTTACATTTATCAAGCGGATATATCTCATCGTCCCAGTGTGCACCACGTGGAGTCGATGCTCCAAGTAAACCACGCTTTGATCGTTCAAAACAGTGCCGATTTCAGTGCAGATTGCTCAATATTCTTCGAGCTTAGTCTCACTCGCACACAGATAGGGACAGACCTAACGCGCACACGACGCTCAATTTGGACTCGCATTGCTTGCAAACCAATGGTCGTCAGCCACTGCGTAAAAGTATATTGCATCTAATGGAGAAGAGACTTGAATTGTTGAGTATCTACTAGTTTGGGTTGCCTGAAGCCGTCGGATAGCAGCCTAGACTGGCAGCCGCGTCTATGCCTGCCTTCACGTCACCCAGCGTGGTATTGGCAATTTAGCTCTCGGCTTCACACTCACAAAGGCATCATAACTGCTCTCCGTCAACGGCTCATGCTTCTTCAGATGGTAGACGTCTATCATGAGACTCTCTCCCGGCAGTGAATTATCCATGATGGCGCGACACATGTCGCGCGCGGCATGCAGGTACGCCTCGAGATGATCTGCACCATCATTCAATCTCTGCTCTAGCTCTCGAATATGCCGCGCCCTGCCGCTCCGCCCGGTGAAATTTCGCGGAAAAGCCAAGAGCAAGACGTACTTGTCCTCTCCCCAACTACTGCGCAGCTCGCAGATGTCCTTCCAAAACTTGCAGTGCGCCTGCACGGCACGCATGTCTTGAATACTGGTCGGGTACTTCATCGCCTCCTTGACATCTTTATCCGTTTTATGTCGCTTCATTTCCTCATAAAAGAGGACGGCATTGCGGCGGTCGTGAAACGCGCTGGTCGATGAGATGTTTTGCACAAGACACCACAAAATGTCTAGCGGTGTTCCAGTGCTCCGCACCACCGCACGCGTAGCCAAACAGGCCTCATTGAGGTTTGTGAGAATGGTTTGCGCGTCGGTCACTTTGAGCACGTTTTCGTGACTGATTCTCTTGCCTGCGGGTTGCACCGACACAGAGATGGTTGGGATGTCGTAGCTGAACGCGTGTGGCGTCGGACGGAATACATGGTCGGGCTCCGTATCTGGCGGAGGAGAGGGACGCTGATCTAGCCCATTCATGGCGTCATCAAAGAAAAGAGACTGCTCTTCTATTTCTTGTGATAGAAGCCTGCTTGTTTCGTATCTGGTAGGGTTGACCTTGCCACAGAGAAGCTCCATCACGACCTGTGCACGAAAGTTCGACACGAGGTCTACCGCCGTCTCTTGAGCGAGGTGCGGACAGCCACGCTGAATGCAGCGAATACCCATGAGCATGAGTAAGGCGGCGTCTTCGCTTCTCTGATGCTGTGGCCCAGTCCAGAGATTTGTCACCGAGCGATCGTCCGGTGACGAGAGCACCGGGACATGCTTTTCGCGTCTGCTGTCATACCAGTGGACGCAGTCAGCATACGCCACGGCGAAGGCCCAGATGTCGCCTTCCATGAATGGTATGATGACGGGTCGTTTGGTGCCCTCCGATGACAGCGTTATACCATCTTGTAAAGGCCGAATGGGCAAAATCTCCACTGGGCTGTCCAGCCGCCGGAGAAGGTCTAGATAGCTAGCCACGGCGTCGCGAGGCGGTGCGTGTTGTTGTGCCAGGCTCCACGCTGCTTTGGACAAGTCATCGGTCGGCGGCACGGTGTCGGCGTACCTGGAAACATACTCCACTATTCTTGCTTCCGTGCGTGGAAATGCACTGTTTCCCTCGTCGGCTGCCGCCGAACCGGAGCGCGATGGCTGCATGGAAGCAATGGCAGGATACCTTTGCTGAACGGTCTTGAGTGCAGAGACGGCCTGTTGGACGGACTCCCTAGGAAAGGCTCCCAGAGAAATTTTGTTTAGTACTTGGATTTCAGTTTCCATGGGCAAGGCGGCGTGCTGTTCTCCTGATTTTGCGCGCCATGTCTGTTTATATGGAAGCGCCGGGTCACACTGTTCTGCATCGCACGGACCCGACAACAAGTGGCCTTTTTGACCATGCTGGCCGATTGACCAGTTTTGACCTAATGAACATCATGAATATATGAGATATTTTCCAAACGTAGCATAGAAAAGGCTCGATTGATAACCCGAAAGCGGCCTTTACTCCGTCAGGCGCCTGCTAGGTATGCCGGCGGCGGCAACGTAGCCACGTATGCTTGTATATATGATACGGCATATGTGCTGTTGCAAGCTGCTGCTCGCACCGTGTTCTTTTCTATGCTGTAGTGAAGCACATCGTGTTGTGAGGATGAAGCGACACATTGCAGCCTTGTATTTCTCTTTACGTGCTGCCATGGCAAGCCTTGAGGCGCGTGTAGAGAATCAGTGCCCATTCCCAGTCTATCTCCAGTCTGTACAGAGAGAGTCGTCGGAAATACACGAGATACAGCCTGGAAACGTTTACTCTGAGGGATATAAGCCGGCACAAGACAGAACCGGTGTGTCGATCAAGATAGCCATGGCACGTCTCGCCACATCTCTGGCGCGGCCTATCACACAGTTCGAGTATGGCTTTGTCCCTTGGCAGACACCAAACCTTTTTTACGACATTTCCTCCATCGATGACGAGGTCCCTCGCCAGTTTTGCCAGTATGGGTTTACCGTACGGCCAAGCTCGCCACAGTGTGTTCCGATTGTCTGCCCCCCGGGGTGCCTAGACTTTTGCTCGCAAGTATACAACAAACCAGACGATGACTTTGCGACGACAGGGTGCGACACCTCAGGCGATATCACCCTGACTCTATGCGGTTGACAGGGAGACCGATGCGAGTGTAATAATTCTTTTTTCTCTCTGCGTTCTTTCTTGTGTCTAGATTTCAGTTGAGCGCCAGCGCCAGTTGCGAGGAGCATTGACACACTCCCATTTCATGGAAGCACATGAGAGCTGTATTCTCTTGCACTAGAGGAACTGCACTGCTGTATTTACACTCATATTTTATTAATACTATGTATCTATTCAATATCATTGTAGAAAGGTCCTCTCCGTCGCTTTGCGTTGTCGTGGTGGTGTGGTGGTAGTGGTAAGACTACCGTCAAGGTGCCTGTGACACCCTGACATACTACAAGCCTCGGACCTTGGTGCGAACGTGGAGGCCACCGGTCCTATGAATCAGACGTAGGACGCAAACTAAGTCAGACCATGTGTCAAAATACCTGTCGGAATGCACTCAGTGAGCTTGTCGCTACATGTTTGCCAACCAGAGTGTAGCGTGTCAGGGCCGGAGAGGCCACAGAGCGGCGGGCTCCATTCAGGCGTTTGGGCGGCTTGTATCCAACTCTCCACCTGCAGCTGCATCATCTCCTCAAAGCTGGCCTCACTGCTTTTCGCCCTCTCCCGCGCTGATGGTGCTGGCTTCTGCCAGTAGGATT
>JANAKD010000892.1:0-11761 GCA_027627215.1 Lecanicillium saksenae | reverse complement strand
TCGGAGGCGCGATTCAGATCAATCTGCGCCGCATCGGTGCTGCCGCTGACGATGGGGCTGGCAGTCGCCGACAACGAAAGGGCGACAATTGATGCCCAGAGGGCCGTGGTGCTCTTTTTATGTAGCATGGTGTTCTGTAATGTCCTGCAGTTCCTGGGCAGAATTGAACGCAGCGTCCCACGAGCTGTCTATATATGTATGTTTGTTGACAATACTGGACCCCGGAACCCTGGATGGTACGAGCTTTGCCGACGGGTATATCCACGCCACGAGAGATGACGACCCCGGAATGTACCAAGGATCGGGTGCTGCACCCCTACGACTTGCCATTGATTGACCGGGACTGTAACTGTTGTTACAACGATTGTGGAATCTCTCCAAGTCACCTTTCTTTTCCCTTCACGAAGTGCAGGTGCGCAAGGAGTGCCTACTGGTATTGACAGCAAGCGCTGTACATCGCCAAAGTACCCTCTTGAGCGGGGAAGATGTGAGGAGAACGTCTGCAAAAGTGATCGGGGGTGTTGGACCCGGTTAAATGAGCTAGGTAGACCCAATTTGCGCAGGATTATTAGTGTCAAAGATTTATTATGGATTTGAGACGGTATCCCCTGTCATGAAAGGTTCGAGCGCCTGCATTAAAACAATGAGCCTACAAATCGAATCACTGATCCGATGCTGAGCATCGAGGTTCACGATTGAAAAGCCATCAACAAATAGTGCTGCTACTTCGCCCTCATGCAGGGCTTGAACATCATTGCCAAATTGACTTCGTGAAGGTCGGGAGCATGTTGTCCCGCCGGTGCCGCACTGCAACGTTGCAGGCAGTGAACAACCGGATTTAGAGCGATTTGCAGGCCACAATTATTGGTCTACTTCCTGATACTGCCGAAGAAACTGGGGCACAAGCAGCTAGCTGGCGCTATCGTCGAGCTGCCTGTCAAGGTGCTCAGAGCTAACAGGGCCTACACAAATATAACAAGAGTCTGTGAGTCGCTACCTGAGTTCCATTTTCGGGTGGCGGGCACACCTGTTTGTGGATACGCTGAGCACCCTATTACTTATACTACTGGGGTTTCTCCGTAGATACGTACCTGCACTTATCACTTGCTCGACGACGGAATAGCACGCGCCCGAATGCCATCTAGCCTAAGAACTTTCGTAGATATCATCTCAAAGAGCCTAGGTATTACTACTGGGATGGCGAGGAAAGCACACCAAGCAGTACCCTGGGCAGAGACCCACTGGAATCTCAAGATGCTAGCCTTCCACAATTCTTCCTATATGTGTCGTATAGGATAGTTTGAGGTGTAAGACAATTGTCTCGCGAATGATCATTCGATAGAAATACGAATCATCAATTTTGACGGAGTTGGTGCAGGCGTATGGAGTTTCCTGGCGGGCGGAAAGCCCAGGTCAGCCAGCCACTGAGACGGGACATCACCAGTACTTCTGCAGACGAAGCAGGAATTCCTGAAGGCACTAGGCCTGGGAAATAATCGTAGGATTACAATTCCAATAAGGAATAAAAATTGGCGAAAAAGATTACAGCTATGGGGGGGNTCACTACTTATACTTTCCGAGCCGGCGTGGCTGGCGCGCAGAGATGGGCACGTTGGGGCCCATCTCATTAAGTATTATATTTTAATCTATAAAAACCTACTTCATTATTTTTAATTTATCCTAATAATGGAGGGGTCGTGCTATATGTGTGACAAACGCCTGTGCCGTCAGACCGCGGGGCAAAAGATCAGGTCATTGAAAGCAATTCTAGCAATCAATGCAGGCGTAGTAGCGGTACGTATAGCTTTTAGGCCACGGACAAGCCGTTTATTACAATATGGTCCTGGACAGACCAGGAGTAAGACAGATTCAAGAAATAAGATGTTAAAGATGAAATATAAACTAATTTGGTAAACGAGCATCATTGATGCACAATTGCCCTTTGTTTGGCAGTGGAATTCATGATGTAGCACTAGTTTATCATCTGTTTTCCATTTCAAAGCTCATATTTCGAACTCGCACTGGCACTGCCTGGCCTCGCGTGGCAGCTTGTGAGAGTCTAGCGTCAAGTAGGATACATTAGAGAGTGATGAAATGCAGCAAGTCGCCATGGTTTCCTGCAGTGGTCACCTCACCGACGTATGCAAAATTTCGCTCATTCGGTTAACTTTTAGGCATGTGCACTGCGGTAGGTAGATGCTTTATTTTCACTGCACATATGGCAGAAGCCGGCCACATACCGGATTCTATGGTTTTGTCGGCATTATTCACGTCGGCGATTCTCTTTTGATTGGACAGCACGGTATTGGGTAAATAAGGTGTGCGCATGGTTGATTACAAGCTTCACTTACGTCGGGTTGACCACCCTTGCACACATCAGGTCTGTCACTATTTGGCGCACTTCCCCCTTTCTTGCTACATTATGCTTTTCTTCTAATGGTTACCCTGTAACTTCACGAATGATAAACAGATTGATTAAAAGCTTCATCCAACCTAGTATTAGCTTCCATTAACTTTTATGTCGGTTCTTCTTGGAATCCTGCCACAGGATAATGACCACTTGGGCGATGAGATCAAGCGCCTTCTTGTGTTGCGCAACGGCGCCCGGTGCGAAGCGGGCCATGATCTTGTCTGTATGCCATCGCTTCGTCTCGGCGCGCATACTGGAAAACCACTCCTCTCCCGCTTTCTTGCCGTTGCTAGGTCCTTCCCAGAAAAATCGTCGTACATTTTCCTCGGTGACATCGGCCACGTTACCGGACTTTGTCGGCCACGGGACTTTGAGATCTAAATTCTTCGGGTTCTTGTCCAGATGCACCCAGCTTGCCAAATACTTGTCCCAAGTCTCATCCCAAATCTGTCGTTCAGTCTTCTTTGTTGGAGTAGGTTCTGGTTTAGGTGTAGGTGTTGGTGCCGGCCTTGGCGCCTGCTTAGGTGCTGATTTGTATGCTGGCTTGGGATGGTTCGGCGGTGGTGTTGTCGACCGGCTAGAAGAATGTGTCGCGTTCTTAGGCTTCTGGTCTGGCCCATGGCATGAGCTTCCCGTTGCCCCGCGCGAGTGAGGGTCGTTCTCAAAGTTAAGTGGTGAATTGAATGCTCCCGCCCATGGCGGCCTTGGAGTGAATGGATCGCTTCCGAATGTGTTGGATTTTGTCTTTGTAAATGGTCCATCGTTCCATGCATGAGTTTTCTGCCCCGAGTTGAAGTTGCGAGATGCCGGGTTTCCCTGGGATTCTTTTTCTAGTCGTCTGAGTCGTTCTAGAATTTCCTCTAGTGCTTCCTGCAATTCAGCGCGTGTTTGAGAAGAATTATTTTCTTGGTGTCGCGGAGGCTTATTTAGCTTTCCGATCTCCTCCTCGGCCTTCTTTGTCCAGCCGAAAATAACGTGCCTGCTTTGGTCAACATGATGATGACAGAGCATTAAGCCGGCGATTTCGCTCAAGTCTTGCTTGGCCTTGGTGCCTATACCATATCTGAGAGGCGTCATGTTGTCTAGAACACCGTACGCAAGACGGACTGCGTTTCGGTTTCTGGCCATTTGGCAGCGACGACCCGGGCTTTTGGCAAAGCCAACGCAGGAGACGCTGCCCTTGGCGAGGTTGAACAAGCAAACGATCTCCTCCCAGGTAAGGCATTGTGGATTTGAAACCATAGTGGGAGATAGCCAACGCAAAACTCAAAACTCAAAACTCAAAAAAAAAAAAAAAAATGATGTACTTTGTTCTAATGGAGGAATGTGATACAGGGTCGCCGATGGTACCAGAAATCGGTAGAAGATTGTTTAAACTAAACTGAACTTTGATGGTTGCTCGAGGTGCTATGAACGACACCTGGGTCATGAGTACGTCTGTCGTAGATTTATAGAATTCATTATACGCGAGCCAATTCGTAAACGATTAGGCCTCCCACGATAAAGGTGCGCCACGGTACAGGACTGCGGGTGTAACCGTTCTTGCCGCAGTCTACCGTAACGTCGAATAAAGTAGGGTGGCATTGCAGGCCAGTTCTAAAAGAAGCATCATGCGGCCTCCACTAACTATAGATGTCCAGCTTCCCGTAGTGACGGCTGTGGCGGTCGAGAGTGGCTGAGACGAATCCTTCTGTACTGCGTGTTCTTCTGCATGCATGATGCGTAGCCTTGTACAGGTCTCGGCTGTGTACTCAAGCATGCGCGGTGATGTGAGCTGCAGGGTTGCACAGCCTTATGGTTAGCATAATTGTTCAAAATGGTTGCACAGCCAGGCATCCATGTATGGATGGAGTGATGTCCTCATGAGGTTTATTGCCATCTTCGCGGCTTGCTTTAGATCCTGGAAACGGCGTTGTGACAGACGCCGCGGGCTAATACGCCTCGTCTGCACCTATACTAACTAAATTTGCACCAAGGCAATTTTCGCACTCGGAGATTATCTTGTGTTGAGCTCCATTTTCCTTTCTGTATTCAACATGTAGCCGCGGGCCAAGGCCGTAGCTCGATCTAGAAGACTTTGAGTTACGCTTCTCCATTTTATTTGCGCAATTGCTCATTGCGCTGACGTTGGGCCAATGTTCGTTTGTTAGAACAAAGAAAGAAAAAAAGAAACAGAAGTGCTGTAGGTGCCCAGCGCCCGAGCCGCAGTGGGCATGCTGGCAGGCGAAGGATGCGCAGCCACCCACGTCCAAGGCGAGGCGCAGCATGTTCCGCAGATGCACCTCAGCCTAGTTACCCCACGATTGTGGTGGGCTGCTGGCCGCACCGACGATGTACACTAGACTAGATTTGGGCGTATTCTCCTCGCGGGAATTCAATAGCATAACTTGTATAGGCGGGTCTTACCGGTTTTTCTTGTAAATGTGCGATTTTGAGCATGTCAAGCGATAAAACTCTAGCAGTCGCAGGCATCACTACTTTCGTACATGCTATTTCTCTAGCTCAACTTAATGCCTACAACTGCCGTGGCTTCTATTAGTTACTACAGGATTTCTAACACAAGTATACCAACTAACGCCGCGAGCACTGGCATTTTCGTACAGGAGGCAAAGTACCTATCTGAATTCGCCAACAAATTGGGGCCAGCTGACCTCCCAGCGTGCAAGCTCGCGTATAAGTTTGGAATCAGCAACATATAGTGAAGCAGTTATAGCATATTTCTCAGAAAACTGCCAGATCTTGATGTGACTGAGTATATTCTCAAGTGCGTGCTGCTTATCCCCAGGAGCAGCCTACCACAAAAGCGTATCGTCTCGGTTTTATAGAAATGCAGAAGTCGCATGGGATTTGAACGAAAAATTAAAACGGAGACCAGCCTCGGCGCCTGATCGCCGGAGTGCGTCCCTATAAGAAAGCAGGGAGCAGGGCTGCCTACCGTCTAATACACTGGGAGTTCTCCAGAACGAGGAAGGCAGATAGGGGTCTCCAAAGAGATACTACTAAGGCTCGAAATAAGTTAGGTCGGTTTTAGGCAGTTACTATGTGGGAAGATATCTTTATAAAAGCAGGCACTCTTTCGTCTAGAAAGTAAGTAAAGCTCTTAATCTTAGATATAGTAAATCTATTACAAGTGCTAGTAAAGATAAATTAAAAGAATTAATAAAATATCACTTTATTAACATTAAACTTCCTAGTAAAGCGGCCGACGCCGGTAGTGGTGCTACTAGCCAGTGTGCCGAGAGGAGCAGATACTTAGTAGTCTTGATAACAGCGATGCTAGAGCGGCGAAATACAGCTCATTACTCCCCATCTTCTCTATTATGCAGGTGTTTAACATTAAGCCCCTACTAACCTAAGCCCAAGGTCTGAAATCACAAGGCTGCTTTGAGCTTAAGTCACAGCCAGACGACTGGCGCCTACGCCACCCAACCGGAAAAAAAAAAGCCTTAAACCCTGGCAAAGCATTAAGTCGAGTCTCACAGGCCCGACGCCCCGGTATCATACGTGCTACAAGGCCAAGCGACAGAAGATGGTATCAAGAAGGAGTTGCGTCGTATGACGATGAGCTTTGGGGAACATCTCCGCAACGTCGACTCTTTTCTGGCGCGACCTCGCAAATGCTGAAGCTCGGTGAACCGAAGAATGTATCATAGGCACTTTGTCACACAACGTGGAGAATTCTATTCCAGGTAATCTTAGTAATGACCTTGTTTGCGCGTGGCTAGCTCTCTTTTCCGATCTTTCCGTCTTATAGAGTTCTTGAATCCGTCCATTCCCAGCAAAAAATAGGTGCCCCATTAGCGTACGTTTCTCGGCAGGTACTGCTGATCACCTGAAGTCACGCGTGGCAACTTCAGCGAATTATTAAACATTATAAAGCGCGATAACATTAAAAATCAGGGCGACATGAAATAGCAAGTAGCCCGCACGTTTTTGGCGCTGTTTTTGGCCAGCTTCACTTCTTCGCCCGGGTCGCGGAGCTATTGCGCAACTTTCGCGCGGCGGAGAGCGCGGCGCGCGGCGGAGTACTCAATGTTCCGTCGCGACGGTTTACTTAGGCGGAGATGCTAAACCTTAATGGGGCCGATGCATCAAGTTATTCTAGATGTTGCCCTTTATGGGCATCTTAGCAGGGCTGGTATAGGGGAATGGCGGGAAAGGTCGTTTGCAATTGATGCGGACTTCGGCGGCGCATCATTATCGCTTCCTGGCCAATAATCACTTTGTAAAGGAAAATAGATGTCACAGTTTCGCGATGAAAACTATTATTATTAGCGGGTTTGCCGTTGCATGATCCGATCCTGGGTCCATGCGCTGGTTCGGACCACCAACATTCGAGCCGCAATCGTCCGGGCTAGCACAAAGCCGCCGCGCATGGCGGCGACATAGTTCCGCCTTTTCCTGAAAGTCTCTTTGAGTGCGGAAATATCCAGCATATAACGTCAGCCACCCACCTACCGGTCACCCCCCCTTTCCGTTCAGCCCACTCAAACACGCACCTTTATTTAACTGCCTCATAATAATAACAAATAAAATATAGATATTAAAAAATTACTATTATTCGATTCCTGAGCCCTCAGACTCTTCAAATTCATCCATATTAATTATTGGGCTACTTGCAGTACCTAGTAGTTGCCTCTTTAGCCGAGACCGTGTGTTTTGAACCTCTATAACTTCAACAAATTCGGTATTAGGATCAGTATCAACTTTCGTATGTTTTTTTGGCCTCAGGACCTCGACCTCGGCCTCAAGTTGTAATATCCGGCTTTGTGCGATCACTAGACGGGTGTTTTGGGTATCAATTTGCTTCTAAATCATCCGCTGTGCTAGCCGGGTTCCATAGGTGTCGCTTTGAGGTGTAATCAACGTAGTAAAAAGCCGTTTTAATTTATGTGAGTTAGAGGGTGTAGAGATGTCGTAATTTGGCTGCTTTTGACGCTGTTTTGGTGTAGGTGGCATAGCTGGAGGCACCTCTTTTATTAGTAGAGGGCTCTTCATCGGCCTTGTCTTATCAAGAGGCCACATTCCAGAGCCTTTCCAACCAGCAAGTATATTTTCAATAGTCATACCGTCTCTTCTGGCCACAGCATAACACTCTAGAAAGATTCTTTTGCCGACTGGCGAGGAGTCGTGATCGTCAGGGTATTTCTCAAGTGCTCGGCGATATGCCCGCTTCGCTAGGCCAAAAACAGCCACATCAAGAGGTTGAAGGACGTGAGAGCTATGAGATGGAAGGAAAACAAGGAAGATATTATTGATATAACATTCTTCAAGGAATTCAACCGTACAATGGCTGCCGTGGCCATCAACTAATAGAAGTCGCCGCTCGTCACCATCAGGCTTGGTTTGAGGTATAAAGATGTTCCGTAGCCAATTGAGAGCCGTCTCGTTGCTCGTCCAACCTCTTGATGATGCGTGGAAGTGCCAATTTTGGTATTTTTGAAGAGCTGAGGGAAACTATTGCTGTTGAACACTCTTGCCTTGGAAAATAACCACAGGGTCAATCAGCTTGCCGGTGGCTGAGATACACTCGATAATTGTGCTCCAAAAGCGTTGACCAGACTGCTTCTTCATGGCCACTTTCTTCGCTGATGATCCTAGTACCAGACCATTCTCCCTGAGGCCTATCGCTAGGCCTGTTTCGTCCATATTGTACCGGTTCTGGGGTAGGATCTTCTTGATGGCTGGAATCTCGAGGATTTTGAAGAACTCCTATATTACATCAGTCGAGGCGCCATTTGTACGCTTAAAATCAAGTCTCTTGCCTCTTAGCGTCTTAACCTCTTTATGGCGAGCTAAAAAACCGTCTAACCAGTTCTTGCCAAGAGGTTCTAGATCGCTATTATTCTCAAGGACTCGTGCCGCCATCCTCCGGACTTGATTGTGCGTGGGAGGGTTGCCAGCGGCGTCTTGGATTAAAATCCAGCCGCAGAGATGCCTCTCCTGAGCATCTAAAAGACGTTAATATTACTCAAAAGCCTCCTTTCGCGTTGTTGTGCCATGTAGTCGACCCTGTAGTGTTGACTGAGGCACTTCCCACTTCTTCGCAGCCTGCCGGCCGCTCATGCCGCCATATACGTCTTGTATTGCATTTCGAAGGTCTTCTTCCGTGTATTTGCCCATTAAGAACACGTAGGCAAATTTTAAAGCAGAAATAATTATCGTACGCTGAGAAAACGCGTATCTTGTTACGAAGGTTGGGTGTGGTGGCAGTAGCGGAGACGTGAACGGAAAGGGGGGGNTGACCGGTAGGTGGGTGGCCGACGTTATAACGTACCAGCATCTTTCCGCTCTAACCTTTGTTGGAAATTTTCCTTCTACATACCAGTCATAGCTTTATGACACCGAAACGAAAAAGAAAGAATGGTAGCATACTCGGCATTGCAGGCGTCAAACGCGCTCATCTCTCGTGCTTTGCCTGAGAATCTGGTTGCTGTCTTTGTTGGCGGCACCAGTGGCATCGGCGAGTATACTCTGAAAGAGCTCATCAGCCACGTGCGTAAACCTCGCATTTATATTCTTGGGCGGTCGCAAAGCTCGTTCGATCGCATTGCGGCCGAGAGCAGGGAGATCAACCCGGAGGGCCAATATACATTTGTTCAAGGCGACCTCAGCCTGTTGCGCAATGTAGATGGCCTGTGCAAGCAAGTACAGGACAAAGAAAAGGCAATCAACATGCTGTTCTGGAGTGCCGGAACCCTGATTGCTGGACAGAGTAAGTCTTAAGATTATCCTAAGTCACTTTTACAGATGTAATTCGCACGCGGTCATTGGCCTAACATCTTCGGTAATCGTGTCAAATGAACACCACACTAATGCCAGCTCCAGAAACGGATGAAGGGCTTGATTTTGCAGCTACTCTGAAACACTACTCTCGCACGCGCATTATTTCAAACTTTCTCCCCCAACTGGAGGCAGCGCAAGGTATTCGCAGGGTCGTTAGCGTCGCGACTGCTACCTCCGAGGGCCATATTGACTGGGACGACTTTCAGCTGCTGAATGGTGGCGGCATGAAGAAGCGTCAGGCACACAACTCAGCCATCATTACCCTGACAAATGAGTACTTCGCCGAGAAGGCTCCCACGGTTACATTTGTGCAGGATTTCCCCGGCTCAGTCAAGTCGGGCATCGGACGCGGGACGTCGGGCATCCTCGGGTTCGCATTCGCCATCGCCAACGTGCTGGGGCCGCTGCTCTTCTTCAAGCCGGAGAAGGAGAGCGGAGAGAGGCATCTGTACTATCTCACAAGTGCACGCTACAAGGCTCGGCAGGGAGCAGCTGAAGAGTCTGTGCCACTGGGGGAGGGGGTCACCGTCGCCAGAGGCATCGATGGTGTGCCTGGAAGCGGTGTCTATTCATGTGACTCTGAAAACGATGAGGCGCCCGAGGAGGTTGAAAAGGCTGTGATAGAGCATAAGAAGCAAGGTGTGGTTGAGAGGGTGTGGAAGCAAATCCAGAAAGACACGGATGCGGTCCTCAAGTCTGTCAGCAAGTGAGCGACGGTCGAGCTCCGAATACTCCACAGTAGACTGTACGATAGTCGTGATTTATTCAAATACCAAGTCTAGTCAAGAAACGTTATTGCACTCTCAATTCCGGCTGTATCAGGAGGATTCATATTGGCATGGGCAGGATTCCCCTCGAGTTGTTAGTGGTGCTCCGAAGCGTTGTAAGCCAGCTTCTATTCTACTGATTCGGTGTGCTTCGCGAAAGTAATGCATGCTCGCATACGTAGCAAGAATAGAGTCTTCTTTATTTTCTTCCTCTCCAATTTTACGGGTGCTATACGAGGTGGCTGTCTGTAAGACATTTTCACGCCGCCAGCTGTCAGCGCTGTTGTAGGGCTGGGTAGCTGTTTCATTTATACAGCATCGTGGCGCCCCAAAAACAAGCATGACTCTCCGATCGTAACCGTAAATGGCGAAAGGTATTTGCATTTCCATTTTCTTCGTTAAATAATTGGACAGGACCAGTCCCGTTGTTTGCCAACGCCGTCGCCCCGGTGGCGTCGTCTGGACTGGCCCGACACGGCCACCTGGCTGAAGGCATGGCGTCGCAATCAGCCTTGGCCTCGCCCAAAGGCTTTGGCCCCGGCATCGCCCCCATTTTCTTCCGATCAACCGAATCCTTCTGGTGATGTTTTCTGTGGGTTTTCTCAAATCCCGGCAGTTGGGTACCCATAACGCCGCGATATGCAGCCATGGGCTGACCGCTCCAAGTCCGATCGTGTTCGAGAAGGGTCCGAACCTTGGTGGGGTGAATCAAGACAGAGCATGGCAAACCTGATTATTGCGCCTTGCGGTTCTCAGCTTGTCGCTTTTTGTCTTGCACACGTACAAAGAATTTATATACTATTTTCGGTGCCAAGATTCAGGGTGTACAACCAATACGTATTCACTCTGCCATGTCGCTGAGGAGCACTGCAGCTAATATGCAGCCATCCGTCATATTTATCATCCCAATATAACCTTAAATGCTATTGCAGTGTCATTTCCCCTGCATAACTATAGTTCTTGAGAGTTGAATGGCAGGAATGCTAGAATGACCGTCAGTACATGCTTATTCTTGGCTTTTCGAGAGGAACGATGTCAATGCCTAAACTGCCCAAAATCAATATTTGATGCCAATGCAGCTGTTACGGAATTCAATTGGGCGCCCTCACAGCCACTTGTCTTACACGTAAATGGCTGCGCATAAATGGCTTTCAGCAGCAGCCAAGGCCCGTATTGAGCAACGTCCAAAATGGCAGCTTGCTCGTGTGAATGGACAATTGCCATCCCGCCACGTTCTTGGTCAGGCAGCTCAGCCCTGAGTGGCTTTTACAGAAGTTGAAAAAGAGGGTATTCACAGCTGGGATGGTCAATATATAAGGCCCGACGATATCACCTCTTCGAAAGAACTTTCCACTCAGCATCAAGACAGAAAAGCACCTTCTTACACAGACGCAAGCAAAACATTCTTCTTCTTTCAGACCACCTTGCCCTCAAGACTCTTCTCTCACAATGAAGTATATCAACGTTCTCTCTCTGTACCTCGGCCTTGCTGCGGCCGTTCCCACTACCGGCCCTGCCCCCTCCAAGGTCAAGGTTCGCGGCGTGAGCCTCCTCGGAAGCGGCTGCCCTGCCGGCACCGCCGACGTCCAGGTTGATGCCACCGGTACTCTCTTTGAGGCGACCTTTTCCGCCTACGAGGTGCAGACCGGCCCCGGCACCAAGGCTGCCGACTGGCGCAAGAACTGCAAGCTCACCCTCAACATGGAATTTGACCAGGGCTACCAGTACGTCTTCACCTCTCTGCATGAGGTCACACGAGTACATCCCCAATTTCATGGCTGACACTTTCAAACAGGTT
>JANAKD010000891.1:0-11762 GCA_027627215.1 Lecanicillium saksenae | reverse complement strand
GCCTCCCGCGCTCAACATCGTCATCCAGATTGTCGGCTCGCGCGGCGACGTGCAGCCCTTTGTCGCCCTCGGCAAGACGCTCCGCGACACCTACGGCCACCGCGTGCGCATCGCCACCCACGCCACGTTTCAAAAGTTCGTCGAGGACAGCGGCCTCGAGTTCTTCAGCATCGGCGGCGACCCCGCCGAGCTCATGGCCTTCATGGTCAAGAACCCCGGGCTGATGCCGGGGTTCGACGCCCTCAAGAGCGGCGAGGTCAGCAAGCGCCGCCGCGGCATCGAGCAGATCCTCATGGGCTGCTGGCGGTCCTGCATCGAGGCCGGCGACGGCCTGGGCCCGCCGCCGACACCGCACGCCCGCCACGCGCCCGCCGTGTACTCCTCGCAGGAGATGCCCGGGAACCCTGCCGACAGGCCGTTTGTGGCGGATGCCATCATCGCGAACCCGCCGAGCTTTGCCCACATTCACATCGCGGAGAAGCTCGGCATCCCCCTGCACATGATGTTCACGATGCCGTGGACGCCCACTCGAGCGTTTCAGCATCCGCTTGCCAATATTCAGTCCAGTAACCTTGACGACACCCTCACGAACAACTTGACTTATACGCTTGTCGAAATCATGACGTGGCAGGGCTTGGGTGATGTCATCAACCGCTTCCGCGAAAAGGCTCTTGAGCTACCTGAGCTATCACCGCTGTGGGCTCCCGGTCTGTTAACACGACTCAGGATATCGTATACGTATTGTTGGTCACCCGCGCTCATCCCAAAGCCCAACGATTGGGGCAACAATATCGACGTTTCCGGCTTCTACTTTCTCGACCTTGCCTCCTCTTATACACCCGACCCTGAGCTGGCCGAGTTCCTCAATGCCGGCCCACCACCTGTCTACATTGGTTTCGGATCGATCGTCGTTGATGACCCCAATGCCATGACGCGCATGATTTTTGACGCCATCCACCTTGCCGGTGTGCGTGCGCTCGTCTCCAAGGGCTGGGGTGGCCTCGGTGCTGACGATGTTGGCCTGCCCGAGGGCACTTACATGCTTGGCAACGTCCCCCACGACTGGCTCTTCCAGCACGTCTCCGCTGTTGTGCACCACGGCGGCGCGGGAACTACCGCTGCCGGTATCAAGGCTGGTAAGCCAACCTTTGTCGTGCCATTCTTTGGCGACCAGCCGTTCTGGGGCTCCATGATTGCGAGAGCGAACGCAGGCCCGGAACCCGTCCCGTACAAGGACCTAACGGCCGAGAAGCTGGCAGCGGCCATCAAGAAGTGCATCGAGCCAGAGACGATTGAGCAGGCCAAGGTCTTGGGCCAGAAGATTAGAGAAGAAAAGGGCACGGATGAGGGTGGGTACAGCTTCCACAAACATCTCGACGTGGACAAGCTGCGCTGCTCTGTCGCGCCTAGCCGTGTGGCTGCATGGCGTGTGCGTAGAACCAAGGTTCGACTCAGCCCGCTTGCTGCCACCGTTCTGGTGGAGCAAAACGTCATAAAATATACGGATTTGAAGCTGTGAGTACTAAGAGAGAGAGAAGGGCTGATTTATTGCTAACACGATTCAGTTACCGTCCTTGCGAGTTCAACACCGAAGACCAGCCCACCGATCCCTTGTCCGCTGGTGCAGCTGCAATTGTGTTGTCGCTGGGAACGATTGGCATGGCCATTGCCGACATGCCAAGAGACATCTGGAAGTCGCACAGAAAATATAAGAAAGACAGCGATAGCATCTCCATGTCCAGACCGGGTGGTTCCTCCACCCATCTCTCCCAGGATACTGCCAGCGAGCATCGTCCATCCACGTCGCGAGACGCAAACGCCTCTCAAGCATCTCTGCACACAGCACACACGCCGGACACGCCACCCACAGGTGCTCAAACACCGACAAGGCAGGACGACCACCACGGACCCACGTCGCCTAGACAAAGCAGCCTCCGGGAAGAGCATGCGTCGCCAGGCGCGTCCTTTGGTATGGAGAGTGCGGTGGGAACTGCTCGTGGCGTGAACAGAATCATCGAGGCAGGTGTCAAGTCGCCTATGAACTTCTGCCTTGGTCTCGCCAAAGGCTTCCGCAACATGCCGCGATTGTACAACGACGACCTGGTTCGCCCAGTCGAGAAAGTCACAGACTTGTCCTCTGGTATCAAGGTCGCTGGTAAAGAACTTGGCTATGGCTTCTTTGACGGCATCTCCGGATTGATTCGGCAGCCCCTCCATGGTGCCGAGAAGGATGGCGCGGTTGGCCTCGTCAAGGGTGTAGGCAAGGGCATCGGTGGCCTGATTTTGAAGCCCGCAGCTGGCATTTTCGGTCTGCCCGGTTACGCCATGCAGGGCGTGCATGCCGAATTCGGCAAGCACATGAGCCGCAGCGTGTACAACTACATTATTTCGTCCCGCATCAAGCAAGGCGAGCTGGACATGATGCAGTCATCCGAAGGCGAGCGCGAAGACATCCTACGCCGCTGGAACACGGTCAAGTTTGATCTGTCCAGCTTCTACGATCTGAAGCGCCGAATGGGCGGAACCGATGGCCCATTCCCGCCTCCACCTCCAATGACTGCAGACGACAGCAGTGATACTGTCTCCGTCATGGACAAAGGCTTTTCCAAGCCCCGCACGAGCTGGCTCCAGACGCGTCACCTATCGTCGGCGCAGCGAAAACGAATGCTAGATGAGAAGCAAACATGGAAGCGAGGCTATGTAGAGGCGCAAGTGCCCGTTACACCGCCAGCCACAGCTGCTGCTGTTGACGTCACCAATACGGCCCAAGAAGATGATGAGGTGGAGCGTGCTATTCAGGCGTCGGTGAGAGAAACGTCGCAAGTTGTACCGGAAGATGAGGAGGTGGAGCGTGCTATCCAGGCGTCGGTGCGAGAAACGTCGCGCGGTGTGCCGGAAGATGATGCCGAGGTTGAAGCTGCCATTCGTGATAGTCTGCGCGTTATGCGTGAGAGTGGTGCTCTGCCTGCAACCGGCTGGATTGACGAGAAGAACAGCCGAAACGATGACCCATCCATCTTTGAGGACGAGGAGTTCAAGATCACCGACGAAGAATACCAGGACCTTATTCAATTTGCCATGCAGCAGAGTATGGCGGAACAATACGGCTTCCCTGGTGATGAGCTGGGTGTTCCCGGGCCATCGCCTTCGTCATTCACCGGAACATCGAATTCCAGGCCAGTCATTACTGAAGAGCCTGCGCCTATGGATGACCTGTATGGCGCCGACGACGTCCCTGGCTACCAGCGAGAACTCCCCGCGCACGAGTCCTCCCTCTCACAGGGCCAACTTGCCGAGCTCCCCGCCGGGGATGAAGAAGAATACGAGTTCCAGCGAGCCATTGCTGCCTCGAAGCAGGAGATGCTGCGCGCCGAAACGGAGCGCAATGAGGAGGACATCGTGCTCGAGTACATCAAGAAGCAGAGTCTTGCCGAAGAGGAGTTCAGAAAGAGAAACACCAAGGGCAAGGGTGTCGGCACGGATAATGATGATGAAGAGGACGAAGATCTAAAGAGAGCCATGGAGGAGAGCTTGAGAATGAGCCACGGGGGTGGTGGCGAGGGCAGTGGGAGTGGAAGCGGCAGTGGCGGGCGGGCCGGATCTTCGGCCGCTGGGCCGGCGTGAGGCGGCGTAGGGCAAAATGTTTTATGACTTAGTAGATACCAGTGCATGAAAGCAAATAATAAAAGACAAATTTGGATAAAATCTGCAAAACAAAGTATCAGAGCTAGTGTCAGTCAGTCACGACCGTGGTGCAGCCAATATCTACAACAATGCACGGCTACGGACAGACGGTCAGCTCGTGATGACCACAAAGTGTAACTATGACGAGGTGTCGCCCGCAGCGATTATGTGAGTGACAATAACAATAAAGAACGTGATGCTAGCTAGCTCTGAAAGAGAATAGGAAAATGGACTATAAATACCGAAGCCTCACGCAAAGTTCGCCTTGTTGTAATTGCAAACCAAACGGTCAATCTCGCGTGCTCATTCTGTTTATACCGGACACTCGATAGAAATCACCTTGCGACTGAACAGCTCTCAGAATCTCACCATCTACCAGCAAAATGTGCCGCCAATATTGGACCTACATCTACTGGCTCTGCGGCGACCTCAAAAGCTCATACTTTAACCTGGCGTCGGCGTACGACTGCGGCGGGTGTGAGATTAACAATGGCGAAATGTACGTTGCCGTGACCAAGACTGATTATTCTTCACCGTGCTGGACCTGCTACCTGGAGAAGAAATGGGTCGAGGTCGACAAGGTCTGGATGCCGAGAGCGGAGGCCATCGCAGCAGGCTGGGTACCGCCGACGTAGTGCAGGCTGAGTGTCACAGGCTCAACGCACGCTTGCAGAAAATGCTTGCCAGTTAGATTTGATCCGACCACTCACACACGATTAATGATGAATAATAAAACGATTAGAAGACAGAAAATTCAGAGGCAGGTTCGAGCTAGAATGCAGCACCTGATTATAGCGGATTCAGTGAACGGGCTAGGATATAATAAACAGCTCACTTCTGAATATAATATTATGTTACATCTTGCTAAAATAAAGCTGTTGGTGATATATTTCGAATAAAACGGCAACTCTTGCTCCAATGTCTAGTCTCTCCCAGGGAAAGGGCACACAATCACAGATCAAGGTTGCCAGCGCGCGCCTGCGATGGTGCGACCTTGCTATTGCTTCGGATAGAGCTGCATGTGAACAAGGCCCGCCCCAAGCAAACAACTTTATTAAAATGTTCGTGACGAGAGAACATGCGAACAACGATCAGGCATTGCCGGACTAATGCAGACCTTTCTGCAGCCCATTGATGCCCGCGGTTTGCCTGCTACATCCACACCAACCAACACCACAATCCTGCTCAATATCTCAAAAGTAAACCAAATAAAAATAGACAAACCAGCCCAAAATGTGTCGAAAAGACTGGATCGTTGTTTACTGGAGGTGTTGGGACATCAAGACGTCCTACTACCAGTTTACCTCGGTCGACGGCTGCGGCGGGTGTCTCGAGGCCAAAGGCGAGCCGTACAACAAAGTGGTCAAGGCGGAGATTACGCCCTGCTGGACGTGCATCACGGCACAGAGGTGGATCAAGCTGGACGACGAATGGATGTCGCGGGAACGCGCTCTTGCACTGGGTTGGCGGCCGTCGAATCGGTGATGGATGCAAGCCGGCCATCATCAGGCCGCTCGGCGCCCACCCAATATTGCACGCAGCGCGTGGTGGCATCGTCAAAAGTGAATGCCAAACTCCCGCTTCTGTACTGCGATAGCTCAATACATCTAATTACAGTCTTTTCTTTTGACAAAATACCGTCTTGTCCCTGTAGTAGGAGCTCACTTCCTGTTACCGCAGCGGTGCCCTGATGCGACGAGGCTCGATGACTAGAATAAAATGATGCTATTTTTGCCAACGAAAAAAGGGCGAGGAAGAATTCAAAGAGAACTTCATGCTTTCAAAGCAATCACAGGTTATGGGGTGCACCTCTACGAAACGTGGCTGTTACTACTGGATTTCTTTCCGCGCGAAAGAAGTAGGGCGCGAAAGAAGTAGAATCGCACTCCTATACAAAGGGAAATACGTGCTGCCATCGCATTTGGGAAGCTTTCCATAGATGCTATGAACCAAAATAATTGCCGGTTTGAAATGCCGAGTCGCTCTCTCGCATACGGCTGCTAGCACGGCAATGTCAGCCTTCTTGCACTAAACGGGTGGTTGAGCCTCGTTTTCCAGCACGGCACAAGGCTCTGTCGTCGCAGTTTTGGACGATAACAGCACTGAATTTTTCTCCCCTGGATTAATAATTGTTTTTAAACGAAATAATAACGATGGGAAAATAAGAAACAAAAGCAAAGCCGTCGGTGTGAAGCTACATCGGGCGATTGCCATTTTGGTATGCCTCGGGTTGCGTCACCACAGCTGACAAATTCAAACGAATCAATGTGGTATTTGTGGAGTTCTTGAGCCTCATGATTCCTCTTATATAATTCGTTTGATCTAGATTTTTTATTTCCTTTTTCTTTTTGGGATGGGCTTTGGGACTTCAGTCAATAATTACACTCTCGAAAATTCCGGTCGCCAAACAGCCACAAATGACGATAATTAAGTTGTGGTACGCGCCAGGAGCATGCTCACTGGCGCCTCATATAGCCTTAAAAGAGGCAGGCATCGAATTCGAGTCCATACAGCTAGATGTCTTTGCCGGATTGCCCGATGAATTCCGCAAGATCAACCCCAAGATGCGAGTTCCCGTCCTGTCGATCGACGGCGAAGCCATCACCGAGGTTCCCGCCATCATGACGGCGATATCACAGCTTGCGCCAGAGAAACGCCTTTTAGGCGAAACCAACCTCGAAATTGTCCGCACGTACGAGTGGATGAATTGGCTATCCGGGGTGCTCCACGGTCAGGCCTTTGGCGGCTTCCTCAGACCCTCTCGATACTCTGATGACCCTGATGCGCACCCGTCCATTAAAGCCAAGGGACTTCAAACCATCCAAGAGTGTTATGCTACGATTGATGACAAGTTGACGGCTCATACTGCCGTTGGCTCAAGGGTTACCGCTGTAAATGCGTACCTATACACTTTTTATCGCTGGGGCGCCTCGTTGGGGTTGGATATGAAAGCGACGTACCCGAATTACACGGAATTGGTGGAAAATTTCCTAAAACATTGGTCGGTCGAGGCTACGTTGAAGGAAGAAGGAATAGAGGCAGTCCCTTCTCCTGCCCCTCAGGCATGAGTTTTGGAGGATGTCTCCCTGCACTTCTGGTGGACTAAAAACGGTACTTTGTGTGTTGCCCACCAAAGATTTCATGTAAATACGCCACGCAACTCTATAATGTCAAGAAAATTCTAGAAAGAAAGAAAAACAATGAGGGGTTCGGTTTTGGTATTCAGCTACAAAGAACAAAGAGCAAGACTGTCCTTGGGCGGCTACAAGCAGAAAATCTTTGTCTCTTAGACGGCATGAACAATAGAACATAAATGGCAATATAAAAGAAAAAGTCATAAAAGAGTATTTATAGTCTCGTTCAAACAGTCATGCTGGGAGACTTATAAAAAGGCGGCATCAACAAACATCCCATCAAACGCTCGGCACTACAGCCATTTCTAAACAACTCTTAACAAGCAAGTATCCAAAGTCCCACTCCTTCTTAAATTACAAAATGTGTCGCGCTGACTATTATATTCGCCAGTACTGCTGCGAGCACAACGCCTACATCCATCGCACCAACGTCGAAATCCAAGGCTGCGGCGGCTGCGGCATCTTTGTCGGCGGCCTCGTCCGAACGATTATCTATGAGGATTACCCATGCGATTTGTGTCAAAAGTACATGTTCTGGGTTCCGTGGAATGGCATGTGGTATGAGCGCTGCATGGCCGAGTTGGACGGCTGGCGATATGTAGACGTGATGGACACGTCCGCATAGGCTCACTGGTAAGTCATTTCATTGAACAGCAGCTCTTCCACCGATTCAAAGTCTGAATATTACTCTTTAATTTTGAAGGCTCCAAAACTGTGTTGAGTCTGTGAGCAGGTCATGACTTGAATTCTGCGGCAGGCGCCCTGGTTGCGAAGGAGCACCTGTGCCACATTGACGGGTACAACTAACGGACGCGCAGAATCCACGTGAATATTCAGCCACATACACAAACTTTATCGTCTATCCTGATGTAATATTCTTTTGTTGAAATTGCCGGTTACTTGAAATACGACCTACAAGTTAAGCTGTGCCAGACTACTGTGAAAGACGGCTTTGTCACTGGCAAAGAAACCAGGCCGACACGTCACACCGTCGCGATGTGTGCCGAACTGATATCCGTTACACCGTATCTCTGTCACCACGTCGCCTGCGAAGGATCCTATATGCGGCCGCTCAACAACTGCGACGGATGCGGCGATATTAAACAGACGAGCCTGCGAAAAGAACCCGGTCCACCGACGACACCTTGCAAGACCTGCTGTGACAACGGCTCCTGGGTTATGCACGAGAAGACATGGATGAAGCGACGAGAGAGCAAAGTCTGGGCCATGATTGAGGAGTACGCCCAAGAGGCCAACCGGAGCGTTGAGGCGCTCATGGTCCAGAACCCGACGGGGCAGAGGCTGCGCTCGGCGGAAGAGGCAAGAGACCGCGTGACGACCATCTTTGAGCGCCAGAGAGCCGGTGAGCAACGGCCTAGGGAAGACACACAGGCTACGGTAGATGTGCAAATGGCACGCGAGACAAGGGGATCAAGCGAACCTGAGGAAGGTGCGGAAACTGCTCAGAGCGGCACCGGGGCTCCAGGGCAAGATGTGGAAAACCAAGGCATTGCATAGATTGCATCACCTGTGACCCATGCAGTCAGGAAGATTTCTGATATGATCCTCGGCACGAACGTGGATGTTTAAGCTTCGACCCCCCAATCAAATGTTAGCGACGCCAACAAGCGAATAGAACTATGTATTTATTGATATGTGGTAGTTTGCTAGACCAACTTCGAGCAAAGACTGATATCTGATAGCGACAAAAATGAAATAAGCTGGAAAGGACAGATTTGTTTCGTTCAGTAAAAGAAACAGTGATTTCGGATATACAAACATAAAAAACTTTCTCAGCGCCAACGGCCGCCACAGGCATCTCACCACTTGGACCTAAATTATCAACACACGCCGCTTTTCAACGTCCTCTCAACCCCCTCGCTCCCTAAACAACAAATTTCTCACATGATCAACCATGGGTTTTACTGATGCTGCTGCTGGCCCTGCCAATTCTGTGGCGGCGGAGGTCCCTGGCCACCCTGTGGTGGCGGCGAGTAGTACCCCTGGGGAGGCGGTCCATACTGCGTTTGAGGTGGCGGTGACCCTTGCTGGTATTGACCCTGATTATACTGGCCTTGCTGATGCTGACCCTGTTGGTTGTATCCCTGGTAGCCCTGTTGATTCTGGCCCTGTTGGTGTTGTCCCTGCTGTGGCTGTTGGCCGTGCTTGCCGGGTGCGCCTTGGCCGCCGTTGGCCATGGCCATGACGTCGGGACGCTTCTCGAGGGGCTGGTGGAAGTTGCAAATGCCGCAAACGACATCCTGGTAGCCCGAAATGGTGAATGGAATCACGGGCTATGATGGTCAGCTGGGAATGCAGACAGTGCGCACACCTCAGGGAGGGCGCGCGCGGCCGATGATGTCACTTACAATGTAGCAGATGGTGAAGAATGGGCGCTCCTTTTGAACGCGCGCGCCCATGTTTCCGCAGTGGTGGCACTGGGTGACGATGCCCTCGTAGCCCTTGACCTCAGAGCGAAAGGTCTGCTGGCCGCAAACCAAGAAGAAAGCCATGGCGATGGTTGTCCGGCGAGGATACTCGGGAGTGCGAGATGTAGGGTTGTTGTTCAGCGACGAGGCTCAGGCGCTTGATGTGGGATTGGATATCGGCGTGAATGAAATTGGCAAGAGTCGCAAGAGTAACAATGCGACAAACGCGACGGATTTTAGTTGAATTGATTCAAGTCGGCGTTAAGAAGATGTCGAGCCAAGCAGCGGGGTGGCAAAGAGCCAAGGCCCAGTCAGGTGTTGTGTTGTCGAGCAGCCGCGCGTCGTGAATATTGCGCGAAACTTGAGTGATTCGTGTTGATTCTAATTCTAGAAAGAGATTGGAACAGAGATGATTCGAGCAAAGGAACAGCTGACGATGGCAACCGTTTCTTTGAAGATGAAAAGTTGTAAATGAAAGAAAGTCGTCGAGTCCCAAACATGACGCAAGCAAAAGAGCTTAAAACTTTAGCGGCCTCAATCCCTGGAGGAACCCCAGCTTGAGCCTGTCAAAGGCGCTGAAAGTACGCCCACTTTATTTTGTTAGCGCTATCGGACGACCTGTGGCGCGACCTCTGCAGCAAGTGGCGCAGCGGGGGCGCAGAAAATAATTTTGCCCAGCTTTTTGATTTGATGCTATTCATACATGTTGATAACTTTTGGTATTTCCTTACTGGAGCTTGCTGATCAAGGCAATTGACCTACGCCTCTCTTTCCTGGCCATACTCGACTCAAGCGCATAGCATAGCCACACCCTCGCCTCGAAATTCGACTACATCCCTGCCGAAAGCTTCCATCAAGCGCTCACGCGCAAACCAAGCCACCATGCTCTACGACCTCAACATTGCCTGGTCGCCGGCCACGACACAGGACAAGCTCACCCAGACTCTCACAGCAGCCGCCAGTCTCGGCTATTCAACCGTCGCTCTCAACCACAATCTCGAGTTGCCAGTCCAAGCCACACCAACATCACCCTTCCCGACGCTACCAGCATCTTCCTCGACAAAGCTACCCAATGTCCTGCACCGGGCTACATTCCCGCTCACCGACCCCTCAGCCCCCAACTATCGTCTCTCCGCCCTCACCTCCGTCTACGACATGCTCGCGGTGCGACCCACCACGGCCGAGGCCTTCCAAAACGCCTGCCTGACGCTCGACGTGCCCATCATCTCGCTCGACATGACGCATCACTACAACTTCCACTTCCGCCCCAAGCCCTGCATGGCGGCCGTGTCGCGCGGCGTGCGCTTCGAGGTGTGCTACGCCCAGCTGCTCAACGCCGACGCGCGCGGGCGCACCACCTTCATCGCCAACGTTACCAGCCTGTTTCGCGCCACCCGCGGCCGCGGCATCCTCCTCAGCAGCGAGGCCAAGAGCGCGCTCGGCCTGCGCGGGCCGGCCGACGTGGTCAACCTGCTCGGCGTCTGGGGGCTCCCCAACGACAAGGGCATGGAGGGCCTGCGGTCGCTGCCGCGCAGCGTCGTCGTCAACGAGGGCATCAAGCGCAATGGCTTCCGCGGCATCGTCGACATCGTGCAGACGGCGGAGGAGCCGGCAAAGGGTACTGAGGACAGCGGGCAGGAGACGGGCACGGACGGCGCCTCGACGCCGGGCGGCGGGAATAAGCAGAAGCGCAAGCCCGGACAGCAAGAGGACGGGCAGCAATTAAGCAAGAGAAAAGCGAAAAAGATGCGGCTGGCGAATCGCGCAGCCGCCGCCAGTGCGGGGGATAAGCCCTGACGAGAGAGCGGCAAGAGAGATATTCTTCTACAAATGATACCCAAGACTATACGATGTATGATAATCGAGCGACATGAGCTCCTGAAAATTTGTTTTTACTATGCATAAGGGATGCAGAAAGAAAAGAAAGTCTAGACCAAATTCTTGTAACAATACAACGATAGAAGCAACAGCAGAAAACGTACACACAACCCATGCCGCGGAAATCTGAACCAGAACATTTTCATCTACGTAATAACAGCGGACGGCTCAGGTCCAGTAGTGGCTGGAACCATCAAGTTACCCAGCTCTAGTTGACTGCTCAGCGTAAACCCGGACAAATCAATCGACAGGGCCGGGGGAAGTGTCGGGCCCGGCTGTGCTGCGGTAACCTTGCCTGCCGACGAAACGGGAGTTGGCTTTCCTTGCACCGCTGACTCGAGAGGAGCCGATTTATCCGGCGCGGCGACGGAAGCCGAAGCCGTGGTCGACTTGGACTCTGAGGCAGTAGAAGATGTAGGCGACGACTTGGGGCTCTCCGCCGAAGGAGCAGCCACCGAAGACTGGGAGCTGGAAGAAGTCGAAGTCGAAGTGGAGCTGCTCGCAGCCGACGATGAACTGCTCCACGATGCCGAGCTTGGTGCTGCCGCAGGAGGCGGAGGCGGCGGTGCCGAACTAGATGGCGTAACGGAACTGCGTGATGACACGGGCTCGTTGAGCTCAGCGGCAGGTGGCGGCG
>JANAKD010000890.1:0-11764 GCA_027627215.1 Lecanicillium saksenae | reverse complement strand
CACGCGAGCTTGTCTCCAGCACTGCGACTAGTTGTGCGTCCAAGCTCATCAGCCTGAGCTGTGCGCTGCCAATTCCCGGACATGTCAGATGGCCCGTCGCCTGCCAGGTCGATGCGTCCCAGACGGAACACCCAAGCCTGTTGCACGTACCTGACAGCACGGGCTACGTACCGCGTCGTAAGTTGAGTACCTACGGACGGACAAGCCGTGCCAGGGGTTCCCAGCACCAGTAACTTGACGTCCATCTGCGTGGTACGGATGCTCAGGACAGCAAAATTATGGCCGCAACAACAAGTCTCGCCTCGACGCGCCACCTCACCTCTAGTACCACAAAAAATGCTGCTCGACAGTCACCAACATGCAATTCGGCCACATGCCGGCCTCGATTCAATAAAAATCCATCAGGCAATCCTCTGCTACCAACCACAGCTCGCGCATCCACGCATCCACGCTCCACCATACAGACCACCACTGAACCACGGCCTGTGCCACGCTTCTGCGCTAGGCCCTTTCATTTCCCTCGTGCGCTGGGGCTTACTAAATATATCCGTCTCTATCTAGGGCCTCCAGCGCATCCCCTGCCGTCCCCTGGCCCTCTCCACTATGCTTGTCTGTTAATTTGGCACACGCGAGTCGACCATTGTTTTTTGTCCCCAGCACGCCAAACACTCATCAGGCGACCCCTCAAACCCCCAGGCACACCAGGCCCCCCCATACATGCTCTCGGGTCGTCGACTCTACCAGCATCCAAGTTGCCAGGCACCACCACCGCGAACCCTGGTCCGCCACGGTCAATATTCATCGACGAGCCTTGTCCTGCAACCCTGCACCCTGTCCCTGGACGCAACGCCCCGTCAATATGCTTGTTTGCGACTGGTATGGTAACCAGCTTTGCCAGCCAGCTGCCTGCTGTCCCAATCAATGCCACTCACGATCCGCTGAGACACAGCCTCTCACTCCAGCGCATAATACCGTCATGCCTCCAGCATCCTGTCTCAACCTTGACTCTGGCCTCTGATGCCCCTCCTCACACGCGTCAGGCCAAAATACAAAGGCACCGAGCCAATCCCCAACATCCCAATACCTCGGCCCCAATCGTAATCTCCCTGTCCAAGCAAAGATCATAATACACAACGCTATTGTTTCCGCTCCGCGCAGCCTGGCGCGTGGCTTCTCATTGTCCCTGCCAGGCTCCCTACCAGTACCGGCGCTCGCAGATCCTCATTCGCCGCGTTATGCTGTGCAGGATAGAGCCCTACCGGCATGCACGATTCACGCTTATACCGGTTTATGCATCATCGACGCCGCCAGCCATGCAGCCAATGTATTCCCTCCACCGCACGTCCTCTGCCGCCCAGTTGCGCCCTGCCTGCGCCGTCGGCCACACACAGGTCTGACACCTGCCACAAATGCGACTTTGTCCATGCCTATTGTTTTCCTCATGCTTCAGCATTCCTCGGCCCAACTTCCCGTATACGGTCTAAATGGAGCCCAATGAATGGCACATTTACTTTTTTAGCACATTGGGCCAGGTTACCATGCGATTCATCACCTGTTCCTCCCTATCCTGGTAAAGCTCGCCCGCACCTCCGGAGGGTTGCAGCCTGGCCAGCCCATCCCGTGTGGATTCACATCGGGCGCTTAGAGGCTACCACCCAACGGCCAATCACCATCCGGAAACCCGCATGGCTGCCACACCACCTCCTTCTCGCGCTGGCCACTCAGAGCGACCGCCGGCCACCACTTTCAGACACATCACACGGCACCACCTGCTGTGCTCCCTGCATTGGTGCGCTCAAGGCCCCTCCCGGGGTTTGGGTTGCGCACTTGTTGCTAATTCTGGGTGGCTGGGCAGATGCACGACATTGGTGGACGCGCTCCCCGCATCGCTGCTGCGGCCAGTCCAATGACCTTGATTCAGCCGCAGGTTGGTGGCGATGCGCATCAACCCCGCTGCATGCAATGAGGGCGGTGTAATAAAGTAGAAAAAAGCTCATCGTGGTTTGGTTTCGTTTCAATACGTTGCAGCGGGCAGGACATCGGACACAAGGGTCCGCCGCAGCCTTTGAATCTTCTTGGTCAGGATCATTCGTCTCTTCTCGACGAAGCAGACAGGAAGCGCATTATCCAGTCGCCACAGTGAGAACTGACCAGCCAGCTAGGTACTTTTAAATAGACTATTCTCCTTTATTTTCAGACAAACTTTATTCTTTTATAGGAAAAGTCTTAAATATATACTATACGTAGACAGTCTATTTAGAATAATAGATGGGGGTTTTCTTGTCATCCATCTACTCTTCTCTGACCTAATCGTAACCCCCCCCCCAATATGAGATCAACTTTCCCACTCAGCCAACGTCTCAGCGGCTGCTAAATAGTCTGCGTGCGCGGCACCTAGCTTGACCCGGAGCAGCTGGGCATATTGCTTCATCAGAGTTTTGGCATCCTCGAGGCGCGCCAGCTCCCGGTACGTCCACGCCAGGTTGTGCATGGCGTGGAGCGTGGAAGGATAAAAGTCCTCCCCCAGCGTTCTCCCGCGGGCCTCCAGCACGCTCTCCCACAGCGTCGCCAGCTCCTCCCACCGGCCCTGGTTCCTGTATGTCGACGTCAGGTGAGCGATGCTGGTCAGCGTGGTAGGGTGTGCTTCCCCGAGCGTCGTCCTGAAGGCCTCCGTCGTCTGTACCTGCAGCCTCTCCGCCTCCTCCCATCGCCCCTGCTCTGAAAGCGTAAATGCTAGGTTGGCTTTACTAGACAGCGTATCGAGATTATCTTGCCCAAGCTCCGTCTCACAGATATTCAACGCCTGCACTGCTAGATTCTCGGCCTCCTCCCACCGGCCCTGCCTCCTGTATGTTGTTGCCAGTTGGCTCATGCTGGTTCGTATGTAAGGATGGCCTGGCGTTAGCGTCATCTTGCAAGTCTCCATCACTCTCACCTCTAGCCTCTCTGCCTCCTCCAGCCGGCCTTGGTTCCCATATGTCGATGCTAGCTCGACCATGCTGCTCAGAGTATCAGGATGATCTTCCCTGAGCCTCGCTTTGCGAGTTTCCATTACCCTCACCCCCAGCCTCTCTGCCTCCTCCAATCGGCCCTGCTTCCGATAAACTGCTGCAAGGTGGGCCATGCTGCTCAGGGTCTTAGGATGATCTCTCCCCTGAGTCTTCTTATAACTCTCCATCACCTGCGCCCCTAGCCTCCCTGCCTCCTCTAACCGGCCCTGCTTGCAATATATTTCTGCTAGGCCGGCAATGCTACTTAGGGTATCAGGATGATCTTCCCCATACGTCTTCTCACGGACCTCTATTACCTGCGCCAATAGCCTCTCTGCCTCTTTCCACTGGCCCTGATACGAGTATATTAATGCTAGGCTGCCCATGCAGGCCTGCATGTGGGGATGATCTTCCCCCTGCGCTTTTTTGTATGTCTCCATTACCAGCACCTCCAGTCTCTCCGCCTTCTTCCACTGGCCCTGCGCGGTAAATATTGATGCTAGTTCGTGCATCGTAGTCAACGTGAAAGGATGCTCTTCCCCAATATTCATCCCCAGAGTATATATTATATCCATGAAAAGTTTTTCAGCCTCTTTCCATCGGGCTTGTAATACGTAAAGGTCGGCTAGCCTTCGTTGTGATTGAACTGTCAAAGGATGGTTGAAAGTATAGATGCTTGCCAACATTTCCATATCTTGTGTAAGCTGCACTTTTGCTTCGGCTAATCTTCCCTGTTCAAGGTAGACATAATTGAAGTCAAACTGAGGCATTTGATTTTTGGCCGCCAGGCTGAACATTAGAGACGATTGGAGCGAAGGGTTGAGCAGCTGCGGATGAGCAATTATATCCTGGATAGTCTGGAGCCCGTGGTTACTTCGAAGCATAAATTCCTGAGCCTTGGCCACATCTCTCGTCACGCCAAAGCCAAGGTAGTAGCAAAGGGCTATTTGTAGATCAGAAGCTGCAGATCGAGGAGTTTTGCTCAGAAGGCACTGAGCAATATGCGACCGGAGTCGATAGTCACACTGATAGAAATCGGCAATCGACTTGTTTATCTGGAAGAAGTTAAACAGGGAACTTCAATTAGGTCGCTACACCTTACATCAAAATGATCGCTCGTATTACTCAGCTCAGAAAGATCAGAATTTACCACGACTGCTGCCTGACCACCCTTCCTTCTTCACTTTTAGAATTGGAGTTTCTAAGTAGGTAGGGAAAACGTACCATTGGGGGTCTAACGATGAGACAAGCCGTTCTATACAACCAATTTCTCTCTGCTCTGGATCTTGACTTAGACACGAAGTGAAGAACTTACTTATACTTGTCTTTATGTCAGTTCCTAAGACTGTCTGTGACTGTAATAGCTGCAGAGCACACCCCAAAATATCACTCTTCATCCAGTACAGTGTATCAGTAGATCCCTTTCTAGGATGCGATAATGCCGCCGTTCCGTAAAGGAGCGGCTCGAAGAGTAACCATACGCATAACATGCCGAAACAAAACAGATCCGCTTTTACGGCCTGCTTGGGAGTCCAAAGAACTTGACCTTCGTTTTCTGGTGCGTTCCAGGGCCTCGATCTTGGCAGGCTGAGCAGCTGATCCTTGTCGGCATATCTTGCAGAGAAGCCAAAGTCTATAACTCTTGCGATGTATCTCCCGCTACTGTCTTTGAAGATAAGGACATTCTCTGGCTTCAAATCTCCATGCATAATATCTTCATACTGTTTTAGAGTGACATATACCTCGACAGTGGGGATAAACATACTATTAGAATGCATATCGGCCATCGCTTTGCCAATATCGGCGCAAAACGAGAGCCGATCTTCGAGTGTCATGTTCCAGCCCTCATTCGCTGTAAAGCGATACAAGTCCCCCAAGGGCGATTTCTCAAAAACGAGAACCGGCCATGGTTTGTTATCTTTAAAGGAGACGTCGAAGCAAATGCCCTGAAGTTGTATGAGGTTGGCGTGCTCTCGAACAGATGGCTGGCGTAAGATGGTGATCTCGGTAATAAGCATTCGGAACATCTGCTCCTCTGCCACAGTCCCCTCACTGTACGTTTTGAAGGCAAAATTTGTGTCCAGATTTACAAGAGTCTGGTGTATCGTGGAAGTTCCACCGGCGGCAAAACTTCCGCTTGCGTCCCAGGCCATGGCTAAAAATCCAATCTCCAACGCCTGGGCGGTAGCGAGGAAGGATAGAAAGTCAAACCTCCCCAGGCTCGCCTCGGTTTGGGATACGTTTGTACTTAATGTAGATTTCCAGTGGAGCCAATAAGGGGAGTCGCTATAGTCGGATGGCATTTTGTATAGATGGCAACGGATCAGCAATTCTGCAAGTGGTACTTTTTAACGTTTCAGAGGTTGAAACGCGAATAAGTGATGAAATTCGTTGCAGAGAACAGATGGATGACTGGTAGGGAGTCAGGCACCTATTGGGTTCATATTGGGTAGACATACATGACGGTTGTCACGTGTAGTCGATTGCTTATGAGATTTGACAAGGTTTGCCGCAAATTAAAAGTGTTTCTAGCCTTGTACAGCGCAAGGTGATACACATCGTATGAATAGAAAATGGCTGTTCTACTGAACACTGTTCTACTCAAGACCCGTTTTGTACTATTCAATCACTGGGATTCGATCCATGACTGCCATTTTGAACCACATCCACCCTGGACGCCCTACCGATGCAGAGGGCCCATGCTTTTCTAAAGCCCCTCCCTCAAGGCAGGCGAGGGTTGCTTCCATGTAGCTTGTCCCCATCGCGATGCCAAGTTTCGGGATCCTATTCCTAACGATTTCTGTGCGGAAATTCTCGTCTGATATGTTCTTAAAGCGTGGGGAGTCTGTAATATTCGAAAGTGTAGCCCAGAGCCCGATTTCCAGCAGGATTATACCGAGGGAATAATAGTCAAACTCTTCCCGGTAGCGGCCCTCCTGGGCAAGATACTCCGGATGCTGGTAGTTCCTGAGTCGGCCAATTTCATCTGGTCCACATGTGAAAACATCAGACTGGTTTTCGCGGCTGTTGGCGAAACCCAAGATCCGCGGCTCTGTAGCCCATTTAGTGTTTTCAGTTCTCTCTAGTGGGAAGAACAGCACATTCATTGAGTGGAGATTCCGATGTAGCCATCCCACTTTGTGAAATGTGTAAATGCAGCGACATATGTCTGCGGCCAGGCAAAATCTCTGTTCGAGGAGCGGACGGTAAGGACTTTTCGGTGCTCTGAGTAGCTGGTGCAAGGTAACTGGCTTCGCTCCTTTGCTGGGAACATCGTAGACGACGCCCAGAGCATGGCGAGAAGGATCATGAAATATGCCTCTGCAACATAGACTGCCAGGAATCTTTGCTGTGCTTTCGGCGTGGAGCAGGCTGACTACGGATGCCAATCGGCGGCGGAGCTTCGTTCCGATGTCTTCGTCAGCCCACACATCCCTATATCGCAACCACTCGACTACTACATTCTCCGACGTGCTCTCTAGCACTGCAACGCTGTGGATGTCAATATTTTCGCCCAAGTTGATATCAGCTTCATCTATAATTAGATTTGTATTCTCGATTAGAGCGCCGTTACCAGAAAGGACGGTGAGGCGTTTGACCGCTGCCAAAGTCCCTATGTCTTCGTCGCCCGTGTCGGTGATCGCCTCAGACAATCCGTGTAGTTGAGAAGCATCGTTGCTCTCCAAAACAAGCTCTACCATGCGTTCCTTAGCAAAAGAGCGATGGTGAGGTGGAAGCGCCTCAATTAATCTCGCGTGATGATATTGAGGAAGGGCCCGCGGCTGTGATTGCCCAGCATCTGTGCTACCTTTTGAGATGTGCTGTAGCCCTTCCAACGCTTGAATTATTTTCGGAAAGTCAAATTCGAGACTACCACCTTTTTCCTGGTATATGTCCTCGAGCAGCCGATCAAATGCGAAGAGCCAGCTGCGGAACCGCATCTCATGTAGCGTGCGATCGATGCTTTTGCGGGTCGCATCTGGAGTACTGTCCAGGGCTCCGGTGATATCGCTTGCGAATGACGAAATCGATATAGCACGGAGTATAGTCAATACTCGGGTCGAGTTAGGGCGCTGTCTTGGGTTCATCGAGAGCATCTCGCGAATTAAATCAACCAAACGTGTGGAGACTGGCCCGGTGGCTTCTTGTAGATCATCCAGCCAGCACTCTACACCAGGATTTGGCCTCCCCGGTCCACAATGGAAACGGGACCACTCAATGCCAGAGGGCACTATAACGTGTCTCTTGGATCGAAACCGCTCCACGCCGTTGGATCCTAGCAAATGATGCGTCAGCACTTCCGAAATAATACAGCCAAAAGACCATATATCGCTGGCTCTGTTGACTTTCTGTGACTTGATCCGGCCGTCATCAAAGATTTGGCACTCTGGCGCCAAGTAATAGCCACGAGTCTCCTTGAAAGTGGTCAAGGAACCTTCTCCTGTGCTCCTAAAACTGGATAGGCCAAAATCCGCAAGTAGGAACGTCTTGCCATGGATTAAGATATTCCGAGGAGCAAGATCGTGGTGGCATCCGGTCATGCTCAGATCAAGTACTTCCGAGGTGAAGTTGTGCAATGCGTCAATCGCCGAGGCTAGATCTGCGAGGGCTAGCCATAGTTGCGAACCCTCTGGCCCTTTCGTGCCTTCTTCGCCATCCAAAAGATCGCTCAGCGATCCACCATCAGCATACGCAAATATGAGATTACATCTGTCCCTATACATGTAGGAGCAATACAGCTGGACAATGTTCGGGTGGCTCAGATGTGTAAGAAGGGACAAATTTTCTAGTTCCTTTTGAAAGACGGCCATGTCGTTGTCTTTGGAGCATTCGATTTGCTTCCGTATCACCTATGAGATGGTATTTTTGTTAGAACTGCCAGTATGTTTCCCAGAATGGCGGATTTTGGTACTCACTATGTCCCCATCCAATGGGAGCTGATGACAATCGGGATGCAGTTTCATCTTCCACACCGTACCCATTGATCCACGACCGGCGGAGTCTTCGCTGATAAAAGGTAGTATGATCTCCTTATCGAGTATACGCGAGACCATGTGCGGCTTTAAGACCGGGATAACAAACATCCATTGCTTTTCAAGAAACCGCTTAACCGTTAGACCTGTTGTATCTTTCTCAAATATTTTTTGTAGTGTTTCTGAGGTGTATGGTAGGCGGTCATCAGGACAGGATAGTTGCAGAGAATCACGCTGGAAGAAGCGGGATATAGCTGCGCTACGGCCAATGAGGACCAGAATCGCGAAACATTTTCGCGCTCCTCGCAAAATGGAGTCGGTCAAGTATTGAATTTCCTGGGCCGGGGTCGGGATCTCAAGAAGTGACTGTTTAACATGCGACTCGCAGACAAGATCAAGCAGCGCGGCTTCCGGTACAAAATGATCGCCTTCCAAGTTTTCGTTTTCAAAATATATACGGTCTATGCCGTCTCTGAGCTCCTCCATACCGGCTGCCGTCTTGTCAGTAAGAGAATTACGTGCTTTGTTATCTTTATCTGAATGACCTACTATATTGATGACTATATCGTCCTAAAAATTATATGCTTTGAATTGACTTAATCTCACTCTAGTTATGTGAGTATAGATTTTTCTTCTGTGGTTTCATACCAGGTACACACGTCTGTCAAAAGAGTAGGTACGATTATTTTGTAGTCTACATCTTTCTCCTATGTCGGAGGGTGTCAATGTCCTGAATGGGATACTCCTTGTAAAGATGCCGGCCTACTTGAATTGTGAAATTGCCTGCGCCAAATTTCGTAGTAAGCAGGCTTCGAAGGTCCTCAAGCTTAACGTAGCGATTTTCAATGGTTTGTGTCGCCATGCTGCGAATCTCAGAGAGATGTAAAGACAAACTTGGCGCCGTAGCCTATTACATCTGTTAGGCTATTATTATAGTCATACTCGCAGAAATGGCCGAATGCCCTGCCTACCTTTTCTCTGTAGATTGCGGCCCAACCCCGCTGCAAACACCAATGATTATCAGCCACGTCAGCCCGCCTCATCTCTCTTGCGGCACGTGGTTAGCCTGGAATTGCCACATAATATGGCTGTGTTGGTACACGCATGACATTACTGGACGATAAGATGCTGGCTATTACTTCGCATATTAGCTTAGGTCGTCTCCTTGTCATTCGCGTGCTTCACCACTATCTTGGCTCTTCATCCTAATGGAATCCATCAAATGCACCAGATGCAATGTTAACCGTTCTATACACGAGACATGTTTTATAGATATGGATTGTTACGTGCCGTGCGGACAGGATCGAGATTTCTGGTACGAGGAGCTGCATAAAGAGTCCCAGGCATTGTTTCAGACTGCGGGAGGTGGTGTTAATGTTCTACGTTCGGCACAAAAACATGGTGAGCAACACAAGGGCACAATATTTCATATTTTTTGACAGAAAGAATCAAGAAGCGCTCGCGCAGACGCTCCCCCGACGATATTTCGTACCAAGCGATGACATTGTAAAGAACGGAATCCAAAGGGTGAGGACCTTTCCATTGCCTGTCTGCGACCGAGCTAATGGAAGCGCGGAAGCTTCTGCGGGAAAGCAGATGGCAGCACCTAGTATTGTTAATATCCTCGCAATCAAACCGCCCCAATATTCCACCTCTAACTCACCGAATGCAGCATCGCGAATTCAGCCTTCTCATGGAGTCAGCTCTCGATCACCGAACCCGCATTTCGAACAGTATTAGCTGATTTGCAGGTCTTCACTCCATTTCTACAACTTGTTCCTGCCTTCGGCGCAAAAACAAATGACAAGCAACGTACGAAAGACTGTGCATACTACCGTGTCCAGCCGTCCTCCAATTACGGTGGGTCGGCGCTAATGATGTTTTGGTGGCTACGCTATATTGACAGAGTGAAAAGAGTTTTGCTATAATATTCGCTATTTTGAGCTTAATGGACGGCAGCGCGGTAATCCGTGGTCCCTCAGGCAGACCGGCGTGTATCAGAGACGGTTATCAAGCCAGCAATCAGTATGGTTTCTGCTCAACTATTCCAACTACATGGAAGACCGCGTGTCGACGGCACTCAAATCCGAGAGGGGTGAAGCGAACCATCATTGCGATACATTGTCTCTTCAACCTCACTTATTCATTTTGTCCGCAGCGACAAGGAATTGGGGGCAATATGTCGACGCGCTGCACCAAAAGGTGCTGAAGCTTGTACGTCAGGTCTGATCCCCCCGCCGCTCTTTCCTTCTAAAAAACAGAAACAGGAGGAAAAAGCATTTTCATCTTCTGTCGATACAGTTTGCCTTGAAGACTATGCTATTCTCTTCGAGGACATCCAGAACCTAGCATCGCTCAGCGACATGCTCTCAATGGCGAAGGCCGTAATCACAGGGCAAATGAACGTACTATCCAAATGTACTCATCTGCAAACCGTGCTACACAAAGAGCTGTCAAAGAAATGCGACTGTGATACGGAAAACACGCTGAGAATGCTCAAAGCAGACTTGCAACATCATTATAATGAAGTGGTCAATTTGACAAAGACATCATCTATGACGACACAGTTGGTAAGGAGTATTTGAGCTGGAATTTCTCATCGTTTGACTGAAATCAGAATAGCTTTATGCAATACTGCGAAGCCGAGCGACCGATAAGCTGCAAGCTTCCGTAGCTACTATTCATACTAGCATCGTTAGCCTGCAGCTGCAATCTGAACAAACCTGCCAGGACACGGCCAATTTACTGAAGATCTCGAGCGAAGGTGTCAAAGATGCTACTATTGTCAAGATTCTTGCTCAGACAGCAACGATGTTCCTTCCGGCATCACTGATAGCTGTCAGTGCATCTATGGATTACCATACAGAGCTGTAACTAATAATGGAAAAAGTCTATTTTCAGCTCTACAGTCTTCGGCGGCTCTGGTAACAGATCATATGTTGGTCTTTATTTTGCAATTACAGTCCCACTCTTGGTCGTAACTGTGTTATTTCTTTTTATTCTTGAGAAAGGTCTACCTAGGGCTCGATTGTGACGATAAGAGGATAGTCAGATGCGAAGGCATGAGTTATCAATGCAACCCTGCTTTTTTTAATCAAATACACACTACGACAGCACATATTCGTAAAATGTATGTTTGGCGACACCGCATAATAGCTTCAACATTTGGTGCTTCTGTTCGTCCGTCTGCGCGACACCGTCGGCCCTCCCGTGCCGCCCACAGCAGGCATGCCTTTTTGGTCGAGCTGAATCTCTGCTGGCGTATCTTCGTCTCGTACAGAACCCGATTGCACACGACGTATAGCGAGCCGCACGTGGCCGCCAGTCGACTTAGCTGTGGGACGGACAGCGAGGCGGCGATGATGGTGACGACCTCGACTGGCAGCGTGCCCACGGCCATACTGTAGAGATCATCTTTCGCACAAAGTAAAGCGCTTGAAATATATGCGCCGCAGCGAGCAATTAAAAGGGCTTCCGATCTTGATGTAACAAAAGTGAATCTTGTAAAAAAGCAAGCCGACTTACCCCGCAGGTATCAGACTCCGACTGCGCGCGGCTGCCCAATCACGGCAGGAGTAGGCAGCGAGAGCTGCATCGTAGTCAATGCAGGTTATTCAATGTCTTTTAAATGAAACAAGGTCAATGTTCAGCTGTGGCAAAATCTACCGTAGTTATTACTCCTCCTCTGGCCACTCGACATCCTCCCCAAGCACACCCGTCCTCTCCCCCACGTCCTGCTCCTTGCCCTGCCCAAGCTGCGCTGGCGTCAGCTCGACCGCCGTCCGCATCATCTCCTCAATC
>JANAKD010000089.1:0-40810 GCA_027627215.1 Lecanicillium saksenae | reverse complement strand
TGAACCTCTAGAAGATAACATCGTCGAGTTACCATAGGGCATCGTGGGGCTGCCAGAGGGCATCGATAAGCTTCCTAAAGTTGGCTTACTAGAGCTGCCAGTAGAAAGCATCATCGAACTACCCGAAGGGAGTGAAGAGCTTCGAGAAGAGGGCATCGTAGAATTGCGGTTGGGTATCGATGAGCCACTGGAAGGCATCGACGAGATTCCCGAAGTTGGGCTGCTGGAGTTGCCGGTAGAAAGCATCGCTGAGCTACCCGAGGGCATTGAAGAACCTCTAGAAGATGGTATCGTCGAGTTACTGTAGGGCATCGTGGGGCTGCCAGAGGGCATCGGTAAGCTTCCTGAAGTTGGCTTACTAGAGCTGCCGGTAGAGAGCATCACTGATTTATCTGAAGGCATTGAGGAGCTACCAGTGGATGACTTGCTTGACCTTCCAGAAGAGAGCATCGTCGCGTTGCGCTGGGGCATCGAAGGGCTACCTGAGTGCATTGACGAACTTCCAGAAGGCATCGACGAGCTACCGGAAGTTGGCTTGATAGGGCTGCCAGAAGAGAGTATGGCTGAGCCACTTGAGGTAGGCTTGCTGGAGGTTCCCGAAGAAGGCATCGTCGAGTTGCCATACGGCATCGTGGGGCTACCAGGGGCGTGTTTGCTAGAACTGCTAGAGGCAAGATTGCTGGAGCTTCCAGGTGAAGGCACCGGGGAGTTCCCAGGGGTAGGCTTGCTAGAGCTGCCAGAAGTCGCCTTGGTAGAGCTAGGCATAGATGAGCTGTGCTTGCTAGGGCTACCAGAGATAGGCTTGCTGGAACTGCCAGAGGAGCTGCCAGAGGTAGGCTTGCTGGAGCTGCCTGAGCTCGAAGGCTTGCTACTAGGAGAAGAAGTTGGCATTGTAGAGCTTCCAGGCGTAGACTTGGATGAGCTGCCAGAAGTCGCCTTCGACGAGCTACCGGAGCTCGACGGCTGGTAGGTGGTGGCGGAGCTCGACGGCTTTGAACTCGTAGGAGGGATCGGTTTTGAGCTGCTAGATCCAGAGTGGCTGGACGACTTGCCGGTAGGCATAGAGCCGTGAGGAGGGTCGGCTAAAGTCACGCCTGCCTTCACATCCATATCCAATGGCGTGGCGGAAACACCAACTCCCAGGCTGTCGGCGAAGCCGACGCGCTGAATGGGAGCTTCAGTGCCCTGGGATGAGTCGTAATATTCAAGAGACTCGGAAGGCTCAGACTCTGACCAATAGCTGTCATCAGAGGGAGTATCCAGATGCAAACCAGACGCATCAGAGTCAAATGGAGCTTCGTCGGCAGCAGTGCCAGCAGAGAAATCTTGGCTATCATCAAATTCAGAAAAAGTGCCTTGGCTATGAAAACCGTCGGGTTTCCATCCCGAGTCTTCATTCTCCAGCATCACAGGGCTTTCGAGGGTGGCGGCTTCATCGTGATTTAGCTCCTTGGTTCCGAACCCGAACCAGCCCTTACCTCTGGTGTCGATGGTGTGCGAAACAACCGTCGGCACCAGAAGAAGAGAGCCGGTAACGGCCAAGAGCTTGAATTTCTTCATTTTTTCTTGAGGCATTGTGTATTTGCCTAAATCTTTGTGTCAGGAGTCGTTGTTAAAAGATGCGGAGCGCGATGACTGGCATACAGCCACAAAGATCAGCTTTCACCACTCGCAGCTGGCAGGCACTCCAGCCAGATAGATGTTTGTGGTAGCCGTTCGGTTTCTTTTCTCCCGTTTACAAAAACAAAACCAGAAAAGACAACATCCAAGGCTGTCGGAAGGAGTGGCAACTGTTTTAAGCAACGAACGAAAAGTCAAAAGATGACGGTAGTTTGTGAACAGCTGCCGAGAGAATGCTGTAACCAGAAAGAATTAGCTCAGACAGGGGCCTAGATTTAAGATAAATGCTATTTTATGGCTCCCATCCTATTTTCGAGGTATTTCGAACTGGGAGTACTATAGCTGATAACGGCGCTTTAGGCACATTGGTATGCCAGTGCCCAGCTAGCGCTGCACGTTGGGGCTGCCTTTGTGCTTTCTGGGTATAGGAGCTCTTCGATCCGAAAGGCAAATGAGGTCCGATAGACGTTTGCGGAGAATGCTAGCAGAGCGGTAATGAACTCTAAACTATTTTTTCCCCTTCAGGCGACGATGACGCAGGGGCGGTCACGTCTGTGTGCTTCTGCCAAGCTGAGTGCGGGAGCATCCGCACGACGCGAGACATGGCAGCGTGCCTGCAACGGCCTCAAGTCAGGCACAAAAGTCATTGGCTGGCCAATTCTGACGAGAAGCGTATAAGCGCACGGAAAGCTGGTGAAATAGTTTTCGTAGTAGAGAGATTTGCGCTCATAGCAGGTTGATTTGGCTACGGGCGGCACGCGGAATGTCGCGTACAATGGAGCTCAAAACAATGGCCGAGTTCCAGTCTCTCACTAGTTTCAAGGTACTCCGTAGAACGATCAGCATTGTTGCGGGTTAGCTAGTGATGAGGTCTAGCATTGGGTGCGACGTTTGCGGTTGGTATCCCGAGACATCAGATGAGGTCGATGCTTGATCCAAGAAGAAACAAAAAAAGCTCAACCCTGGCGCAATATGATCAAACCCATACAATGGATTTTACTTAACCCCAGCAGGCTTTGTGCTACTCTTGCTCATGCAGCCGCGTCAGGGGAACTTCTCGTCGATCGCCAAACCTTACCCTATACGCCGATCTCCCCTTTCCGTCACTTACGACCAGACCGCAAACTCAATTCCTCTGTCTCGCAACGCTAAAATTAAAATACCCCTCTCGCACGAGCTGCTGTGTAGCTTTCATGAGGCACGGACGAGCGGGGGTGGATGCATCGCTCTGACTTGTCTAAAGTAAGGCACACGACTGTTCCTGACCTGAACCTGCAGGATGACGCCTGTCCAAGTGATCACAGTTCAATTAAAGCATACCCAATTGTATCGCGGTTAGCGAATCGCTTCCTAGAAAGTGGTGGCGATGCAGTGAGTTCTTTTTTTTTTAGGGCTACGCATTTTTAAAAATGTGATGCTGGTGCAGCAAAAATGTGAGCTTTGCAATTGGGACGAGAGCAGTTCTTGAAACCAGCACACGCGCCGACCGCGCTCAACCAGCGAAGGAAATGACAAATGGCAAAGACTTGCTTTCGATTCACGTTGCGACATTGTCCGCATTCATGGCGCATTGACAAACACATTGTACGCATTTGCGACCGTTGCAGATCCCGATGCCTTGATCCGTCGGCACACTGTCTCACGGTCGCACGCATGCGACGAGGTACTCCCGAGCCAACGACGCACGGCACAGGTACCTCCCGAAAACTGGCGCCGCAGCCAATGGCCACATCAGACCGCGCCGCCCCACGGAACACAAGGTATGCAAGGCACCAGGCGATCGCAGCCAATCATGGTGGTTGACGGTGGCGTCCGGAGCTCGCCGCCAGCGACAGTCAGCTCTGCGGACGGATTTTGTGCAGCAAGGAGGCGTAAATCGGGTGGCGATAAAGCCTTATCCTTATAATTAAGCATTTCCGATGCACTGTCGCTTATCAGAATCCGCAAGTGCTGGCACTCTTACCTAATAGTTGACTGGCCAAGACGAACCGTCAGTCAATATGACGTGGGGTGCATAAACCGCTATGGGGCTCTGTACTAAGTCTGACTGTATTGGCGTGTAAGCGTAGGGTGTCGCTCGGTTTAAATCGGAGCCCTTCCGACATCACAGGCCACGGAACAGCAATTTAATGACCTGCTATATTTTCGTATTGCAGAAAATTTGCCATGGATGCCTTGATGGCCAAGAACTTTTGTCGGAGGCTTTTTCTTGGATGCATGGTGGCGACGGGAAACCTTACCCTGGTGTGGTCTTGGCCACAGTTATACCCTGCCTAAAGTGTTCTAGAAGCAATTCAGTATCCAAACTCGCCCGACCATGGCATGAGCTACCAGTAACCCAAAAATTGAACAAAATTGATGTTAAATCTCCTCGCTGTATTCGAGCACGAGGAAAAAAAGAAACCGAAGCAAGCGTTATCGGACTATTTACTCAAGCCACACTGATCTCCACGCCAAGAGATTATAGCCTTCGATGAATTACACAGCCGCGCACCCTTCACATTTCCTGATATGCGTTATCATCTCCACCTGTAATGCCAAGGGACTGTAAGCATGAGACCCGCTGTAGGAGGTGTAATATCACGTTTCGAGGCGGCTGATGCTCTGCTATCACAGCTTTGAGGATTAGTAGCAATCTATAATGTAATACGATTTGTACGGGTTTGACATACTATTTCAACCCTAGTACCCCCCGCGTTCTCCGGATTCCAACTAGCATCATTGAATTCTTCTTTCACGTCCAAGTCCCATCTTCACACATCATGTCTGACTTCCAAGGACCTAGAATCGCCATCATCGGCATCGGCAAGGTTGGCGCCGCCGTAGCCTATTCTATTATCCACAAGCAGATCGCTAGTGAGGTCCTCATCCTGGATCTCAAGGAAGACTTCCAAGATGCCCAGGTTCAAGATCTTCGTGACTCTACCAGCTTTGGCATCTCACCTCGCGTCCGCCCAGGCACCTGGAAGGAGTGTGGTCAGTGCGACATCATCGTCTTCACCGCCGGCACCAACCAGAAGGCTGGAGAGTCTCGTCTCTCCCTTCTCCAGCGCAACATTGGCGTCATCCGTGGAGGCTTTGAGAAGATGGCTCCTTTCAAGGAGGACGCCATCCTCATCATGGTCACCAACCCCGTCGACATCATGACATACTTCGCTGTCAAGTACTCTGGCCTTCCCGCCAGCCAAGTTTTCGGCAGTGGCACCATTCTCGACACCACCCGCCTCAAGGATACGATTGCTCAACGCGCCAAGGTCGCTCCTCGCGCCGTCCACGCCTACGTTGTTGGTGAGCACGGTGACTCTCAGACCATCGCCTGGTCCAACATGGCCATCGGCGGCATCCCTGTCGACCAAGTTCTTCCCCTCGACGCCGACGAAAAGCACGAAGTCGCCGAGTTTGTCCGATTCAAGGCCGACAGACTGAACAAGGTCAAGGGTGAGACCTCATTCGGCATCGGTGCCGTTATCTCCTCCATCTGCACATCTATCCTCCTTGACGAGCGACATGTGCTGCCCCTCAGCCACTACCACAGCGACTATGGCATGTGCTTCAGCAAGCCTGCTATTCTCGGACGAAGCGGTATTGTCAAGTCGCTGGATATTATTCTCGACGATGACGAGCAGGCCTCGTTGGAGAAGTCGATCGCTAAGCTCAAGAGCGTGGCTTTCTCGACAGAAAACCCCCAGCCCGCGGTTGTCAGCCGCCTATAAATCGCATTCATTTTCTCTTCTTGTATGATGTTTTTTGGGCCCGGTGCCCTTGTCTCGGGAGTACGGTAGTTTTCAAGGAACCCTAGGCATGGTAATATATATCCTCTACGTTATCTACATTCAGCAGCTGGAAACCGTACGTATTGTAATCTGTGAGCAAAGACGAATGCTTCTCACATCACGGAGCAAGGACGAATGGTAGGGAAGACGCCAAACCCAGAAAAAAAGGGAGCAAGTATTGTATCCTGTAAATGTGCATCGGATCAACCCTTGAGCCATGCTGCTCTGAGAGCGTAAGCATACATCAAATCCTTCGTCGTAGGCGGGCGCGACTGTGAATCGGCATTGCCTAGCGGCACCATATATGAATAAGCGAAAGCCGACGGAGGATTGTTTCATGCGACGATGCATGCACATCCACGCATGTCAAACAATGAATACCCGGCCTATCCACACGTACGCCACATACATCAATGTCTCTTAAACGCCGACACTGCTGCTTTCACTGTGATGAGATTTTTCATCATTTTTAAATAGCTGTCCATCGATACGGATCGGTTCGACAACTCCAGAAAGATCCTTCGCTTATATTAGTACATACACTCGGGCACGATTGGGGTTTGCATACCAAATACCAGTGAACGACTGCAACGAAGAGGCCGCCTCCTAGAATGTTGCCGAGCAAAGCCGGAATCATGGATTTCCAGATATAGTAACCGACCGTAATGGTTGGGCTTCCAAGGAATATCGCCATGGGGATGAAGTACATGTTCGCAACGACGTGATCAAGGCCGAGCGCCACGAAAGCGAAGACGGGCCACCAGATGCCAGCAATCTTTGACGCCACATCGCGTGCCTGGAACGCAAGCCAGCAGGCAACGCAAACGAGCCAATTTGCCCCAATGGCCCGCAGAAATATCTGGTGCCACATCGGCGTGTATGCCTTCTTGTCCGCAAATTTGATTGCCTCCTCACGATAGAGCTTGTCGTCGAGGACACCTCCGTAACCGATGATGATGCCGACAATGAAGAGGGAGCCTGCTAAATTGCCAAAGAATGTTAAAGCCCAGTGCATGAGCATTTTCCAAACGCTAATCCTGCGGTGAACAGCAGCGAGAGTTGTATACTATTGCCCAGCAGTCAGTAAACCATGCATTCAGCACGCCCATAAGAACACCCGCGGAAGGTGGACGCAAGAAAACAACACAGGGATTGAGCGCATTGTTTGCAGTGAATTGTAGAGCACCCACCATGAAGCTACCAGTGCAAAGATCCGTCCCTGTCAAGACAATCATGACTAGAGACAATGGGAAGACCATCGCAGCAATCATGCGAATAAGGCCGGGCGCGTTCTCTTGGTACTGTGTTATCAACTCAGTCAGACTGTGCTGCATTTTGCTATATCAGTGATCAGACTAGTCCACATACCCATGGAGAGGTATTGATGACAAGGCACACCGAAGACGAAAATGCCAAGTAGCAGCCTGCCATAACGGAGCTGATGAAAATCTTGTCGACACGCATGTTTGCCTTCTTGGTTCCGACACGAGAGCAAATCTCGGTCGTCTCCATTGGCGTGTAGGCATTAATATTGAAGGTATCCATATTCGTCAAACTCTGTGAGAAGCAGCGGCTTCGGGGGCCAAGACTGAGGTGGCGGTGCCTTTCTAATAAAGAACGGATACACGATCCAGATCTTGCGGGAGGGTCGCGGGTCGCCTTTTATGGGGGACCTGGGGAGACATGCTTAAGAACCAAGTAGTCAGACACAACCCCGAGAACTCTCCGTGTTTACCCCATGGCACTACTGCGCGCGATCGAGTTCAAGGTATCGCACTAGCTCGCACCACTCACTAAACCTGCGTAATGGTTGGATTTCTGCGACGAGCCGGAGGCACTTGCGCACGACGATGGGCTTGCGGGTTGGAATGGGCCACGAGAGCGAGAGTATTCAGTGCCGAATTCTCAACGTGTTTCTTATGCCAGCTGATACCCCCTTTTCTCTCCCACACGCACATCAGCTACCGTGCCCTTGTTTCTCAACAATTCCTAATATGAAAAAGCAGCATCTTCAACACGGCGGAATAATACGACCCCAGAGCCTCGTCCGGATGAGGCGTGACGCTAGGGGCTGACAGGCAGGATGTAGTGGAGACCAAGACGTCACAGTGCGACTTGACCAAAGATAACTAATCAGACGGCGCGAAATTAATGCAAACCAAGTTTGGTACGAAGGTTAGCCAGAAATGTCGCCCGCTGGCACAATGATCCGCGAAACGATTTCGCTCCTGTGTCAGAGCCATTTCCCAGTTCTGCCCGAGACAAATTTATCACTGCTTCCTCTGTATCGGAATTGGCGGCAATAAATGGTGGTGGCTTCGGGAGTGGGACTCGGGCAGTCATGGCTGTTTCCGGCCAGGGCCAGGGTGGTGGGTGAGTAACACAGCCACCATCTTCCCTGTTGTATTAGACAGCCTGCATAATATGGTAACCGTAATCATATTATGAATTATTCGATGAATCCTCTTAACAGATACTCTGACAGTTTCTAGGGGCTTATTTTTTTTTTCCGAAGGTGATGTCTGACGCTCATCAACCATCTATATACAAAAAGACAGCGAAACAATAAAAAAACAAATGAATAAGGAAAACGAAACAGAACGTCATCAATCATTATTATTACCCCTCATGTGGCCCCCACTCCTCTACTTCCTCCCCCTTTCCTGTCTGAACAAGTTCCGCAAGTACGCGAGATCCACTGCATCACACTGAAGTCGGCCAGGTTGCGAGGCAATCTTTGCAAGCAACGGTCGCGTTTTGTTGTCGTTAATTGTGAACATATTGTGCCCCTTATCTAGGTATTCCTTGTACATGGACAGCTCGAGGTTGATATTTTCGCTGCTAAGACCTGTGATGGCATCGAACCACTCGTCCAGATCAAACATCTTGCCTGTAACGCGACCGCCCTGCTCAACCAGCTCGGGGACCTTCGAATAAGCGAGAGAATTGGGATTGGTGATTTGCAGTCGAAGAGTCTCTCCAATTGGCGTCGCTACCTCCTCCACATCCGCCAGCCGCACTAGAGTGTCGGCGAGGTAATCGATCGGGATCATGCCCATGGCGCTTTCCAGATTGTCTTCGCGCTTGGGAGTTCGTAAGATAAGGCCGGTTTCCGCCATGCGAACACACATATTAATGGTGAAGTTGTCACTTGGCGTTGCGCACTGCGCGGCAGTCGGTGCAGTGTGAGCAGGGCATCTGTAGATCGTGGTAGGGAAGCCCCGCTTGCCTGCCTCCTCGATGAGCATCTCCGATACCCATCTCGTCTTGAAGTAGCCATGGTCGTTTGTGGCAGGCGGGCGGAACGTAGCCACGCTTTGCTCATCCAACCAAACCTGATCCCCGGATAGAGTCGTGCTGTTCCATGCTTGGACATAGACAATACTCCAGGTTGAGATGTAATGTAGTGTAGTAGGCGCGGCGCCGCATCCGTATGATGCGAACTCAATCATGTCGAAAACACTTTGAACATTGCGTGGGTGGAGTTCCCTGTATGTCGCAAGGAGCGAGACGAAGCCGCCCGTGTGATAGATTGCGTTGACGCTGCGACCAAGCTTGACGAAGTCATCTTTAGCAAGGCCAAAATTTTCCTTGCCCATTGCGCCTTGTACAATCTCCGTTCGCGTCAAGACATCCATTTGGCTCACCTGACTGTCAAACATTTGGTGTTCAGTGAATGCAGCGAAAAGGTCGCCCAGATTGAATCGATCACCAAGACCAAGGAGGTATATCTTGGCGTCACGATTAAGCGCTAGCAAGAATTTGAGCATGTAATAGCCAATATATCCATCGGCTCCCAGTATCAGAATATTCTTCTGGGTATTGAATTTATCATCCCTTCTGGTGCTGTTAGGAAGATATCGGTGATCATGTGGAAGTGCGACCTCTGAGTCCCAGCTCACTTCTGCATCGGAATGAGGCCTGGCAACGGAACTCTTCACCGCGCTTGATTCAAGGCCAAACCTCCTGACGAGACCACCAGGTGTTGTATTTCGGAAATATCGACCAGTTTTACTTTGACACCCAACTCTTTCTTCAGAGCTTTCTACAGGCGAAGGGCCAGGACACTTTGACCCCCGAGTTCAAAGAAATTATCAGTATAGCGCAATGCCTTTTGAGCGGGTAATTTGAGGATACTGGCGAAGAGGTTCTTAATCATGTCGAGCGGCCCCGTTATCTGGGGTTCAGTAACCTCTTGACTTTGCTCAGTTTGCTTGCTCGGCTTCTCAACGTGGTAAACAGGGTCCAGAGCCATGCTGGTCAGCCCGACACGGTCGATCTTGCCACTGACCGTCATAGGGAATGCAGTCAGTGGCTGGTAGTACGCCGGGATCATGTATTTATTCAGAGTTTTGGTTAGCTCGAGATGAAGTTTAGACGCAATGTTCTGAATCTCGGCTTCCTTCACTTCAGATTTCGTGGTAATGAAGGCCACCAACAGCGATCATCGGTCATGTCTCCCTCGGCCGCTTGATGTAGAGTTCGTGCCAAAACGAGAACTCCAGAAATAATATTGAGAATGGGGCAGCCAGAAGAGATGCGTCGAATTTCCATCTCTATTTCCTCGAGATCAAGGCGATGGCCGCGCAACTTGACTTGTTTGTCACCAGAGATGCGACCCTGCAAAGAAATATTGCCGTTCACCCGGAAAGAGGCCATATCCCCTGTTCGGTAGAGACGATCCCAATTATTCTTGCCAAAATTCCCAGAGAGGAATTTATTTTGCAGGAATGCATCGCTTGATCGGCCAAGATAGCCGAGACTGACTTGAGGCCCGCCAATGCACAGTTCTCCAGATACACCGACAGGAACGGGCCGACCTCTAGAATTGAGCACATACGTGCTGCTGTTTGGGATAGCCCGGCCAATATCAACATAAGTTTGGTTGGCTGTTGGGAAGGGCACCTTGTAAAGCGTGTTCTGCGACGTACTCTCAGATGGCCCGTACTCATTGAACACTGTCAAAAGTGGCAAGCCGAGATCGTAAGTAGCGGTTACTAGACGAGGTGGCAAATGCTCTCCAATGAGAGATACGGCCCACAAGCAGTGACACTGCTTCAAAATATCGGAACAGTTTTCCAAAACCATTGCAAGCTGTGTTGGGGTCATGTACACCGTTGTCGTGCCAGCATCGCGGATGTAACTGGCCAGCTCGTCCACATCTTGTCGCGCTTCCTTGGTTGCTAGTGCTATTGTTGCACCTTATGTAAGGGAACCCCATGTTTGTGCCATGGAAATATCGAAAGAAGTAGATGATTGTTGAAGAAAAATATCTTTGAGTCTGAGTCCATGAACTTGTTGGCGACCGCAGAGCATTGACTCGGTGTTCTCGAATGTGACCATCACGCCCTTGGGTTTACCTGTGCTTCCAGAAGTAAAGACGATGTAGCAAATATCATCAGGTTGTTCAGGGGCATCCTGCTGAAAAATGATGTTGCTGCCGCTTGGGGCGACCTCGGCCACTGGAAGGTATTTTGCGTTGGTAGATTGACGCAAATGCGCGATCAGCGGCTCTAGCTCTGGCCCATGAAGAACAAGTGGTGCACAGGTGTTACTGATCATATATTCCAACCTACCCTGAGCAGCGGTGGGATCCAGAGGAACGTACACGCATCGAATAAGAGCTATTCCGAGCATCGACGCCATCACATCAATAGATGGGTGAGACAGCACACCAACTCTATCCCCAGGCTTTACGCCAGATGCTTGAAGGAGGTGTGCAGTATTCTTCGCCCGAGCATCCAGCTCATGCAATGTCACGGCCTGGTTATCTGAGGTTCTAATTGCGATAGAAGCTGGTTGGCGACCGACGACTTCTGACCAGCGATCCATGAGTGAGCGTCCCATCCAATCGACCGAACTTTCTTCTTCCGTCCAGCACACTTCTCGGAGGAATTGCAGTTCCTTAGGGCCGCACATGTCTAGTTCCTCAATTGGCTGCCGAAAATCGCGCACGGCGCTGTTGATAAATGTCATAAAGTTTTCCAATAAGCGATCCATTTCTTCAGGGCCGTAGAGGTAGGAGTCATAGTCCAGGGTGAAGCCAAGACCCGTTTTAGGATCCTCCAAAACTTCGAACTGAAGTTCACAAGCCCTTGGCACATCGGTAACATGAATATCTTGGTTGGAAAGAGGAAAGTGGGATGTTTTGTGGTCGAGTGGATGAAAGAGCTAGTTCCACCGCCGTTATAGCGGAACACTCACTTGGCTTTGTAGGCTTGGCTTCTGGTGATCTCTTTGGCTTGTCTTCATCTTGTGCTGAGAATACTTGGCTGACTCGTACAATGACGGCCCGGATCGTACTGGAGCCAAGGATCTCGAAAAGAGCAAGATTGACGTTCAGTTCTTGCGAGAACCACTTTCTAAAGTCGACCGCTGCGAGAGAATCCATACCATACGAGGAGAGGGGCAATCCGATGTTGATGTCAGTACTGGAGATCGACAGAGAAGCAGCAATCTTCCCGTCAAAAGCATTCGCTAATCGTTTTCCTATCTTCGGATGTTTTGGCTTCTCTCATCAGAGATTGCAAATCCTTCACTGCACCACATTCCCCGGCAGACGAAGAAGCAGATTCAAGTAGCATTCGGAGTATCGGTTCGGAGGACCAAAATTCATGTTGCGAGGTGAAGCGCATGCCACTCAGAATGTGGTGGTCGCAAGCACCGCCTGCTTCACCGTCAGAATACTGCGAAAGAATTCCTTGCTCGAGCTGAAAAGAAGACTCGTCTTCGTATAAGTGGGAAATTCCAGTCTCGTGCAGTACACTGCCGATAGATGGCGACTCTGTAATGTGGCCCAGATCATCCACAAGACCAACGCCGAGAGACGATGCAGGGAAGCCTTGGAGACGGCGCCAGGAGACGAAGGCATCCATATATCCGTTGGCAATAGAATGTACAATTTCGAATGAAACTCCGATATATGGTGCGACAGAAGTGACGCAAAGAAAGAACTCTAGCGACGAAGAAATTGTCCGCTCGTGAATTGTTTTTAGCAAGTCGAGGAATGGCTGTACTGTTTTTGCTGTAGCATGTTGGCGTCAATTTCGCCCAACGGTGCAGACTTGGCTGGGAGTGAACCTTGGATAACGCCTCCAATTTCCCCGTTGGTGGACTCAATCCATTGTAAAATGCTATTGTTGTCATAGGAATAAATAGTATAGAGAGTCACCTCGACGTCCCGCTCCTCTAACCAGTGAACCGCTGATGGTGAGAGGGGTGCGCACAAAGGATGGACGAGAGCATTCAGTTTCCGAGCGCCTTTACGGAAGAGCCACTGCGCCAGCACCCACCCGGCGTCACCAAATGATCCCGACAGCAGATATGGTTTTTTGGGGTCGAGTAGCCTGCGACCACTATCCATGGAGGATTGTACCTTCACCAGGGAGTCATCCGCATAGAGCAGGATCGACCGCAGCCCAGCGTCGTTTCGCAACGCCTGCATGGCTTCCACTGCCTGGCTATATGGCCGTTTGCTTAATATTTCACCACTTAAAATTGTTTGGCCAGGAGAATCTAACAATTGAAAGCCCTTCGTAAAAATATCTCGGAGCCGAGGCAAGTCTCTGCATAGCATACTGTATGTCAGATTCAATCCTGAGTCGTGGGCTGCATTGCCGATGTTGACGAGGTGATTGTAGAATAAAGACTTGTCAAACGCTTGAGGAAAAGCGCTCTTCTCGGAGCATTTTAGAACGAGCTGACATAAATTTCCTCCATTTGCCCTTTTCAAGGCCTGTCTGCCGCCATCGACAGAGTTGAGAATGATCGCGTTATCAGAGAGCTTATATTGCTCAATTAAAGAAATGCGTTCCGATTCCTCCCGAACAACTGCCACATATCTCGAGCCAACAGAGGTCATTAATGATATTGAAATCTCGCCTGCGGGTGTAAAGGCGTCATAAATAAGGCATGTGTCGCTTGGTTGGACTCGAGCCACTTCATAGATGGCGTAGGCTGCTTGAAGCAATTGAGGGGAGAGCGAAACAGCTCGAGTAAGAGACTTGACATCCATAGGGAATACCAGCTGTGCGTTTACTCGCAATTTTGAAGCGTGAGCAGTTCTATTCTCATGCAAGACAAGAATCTGCTGACCAGGCTGCAGACCAGAAGCGCCAGCAGAGGCAATAGTGCCGAGGCAGGACGTGACTGCATCCGCTCGCAAGAGAAGTTTGGAGGTTTGCACTTCAACCTCAATTTCATCATTGCCAATGGAAGTTTTCTCGAACAATGCATTGGTTTGAAAGGCCACATCTGGAGTGGAGGACGCGAAAAGTTGAGGTGAAACACACAGATTATCATCTGAGAATGACTGTAGAACCGACTCTTCAGAGCAGCGGGACGAGAGAGCGGTGTCCTCCCCGAAGCGAGGCAATAATAAGCATCCATCATCGATTTGCAGCTCTTCACTCTCCACAAGTGGATCCAATGCATATCCGATGGCATTTTGAAGAAGTTTAGCGTCATATCTGCTCGGTACTCTCAAATCCGTCAGCTCCAGGTCAGGGTTCTCGCTGTGGGCTGCACGCGCAACATATCGCATCGAGGGTTGCATCAAGGAATTTTGATGCTCCAGCCAGATGATATTCTTGGCTGAGGCAGAAAGAATATGGAGCAGTCTTTTCCATTGAGACGTAAACATGAAGTCCGGTTTATCCAGAGCGACGAAACAGAGTGTGCTGCTCTGTTAAACGCTGCTCTCATCAACGTCGTCGATGGCAATAACCGATATTATGCATTGAGCTAGTTGATAACGGATAGATTGGATGAGGTTGAAGCACATCGCTGAAGGAGAAGATGATGTAATAATTGTAAGCTCCGAACGCGTGGAGGCTGTCGCAGGAGTGTGCCAAACGTACATCTCTCCTTGCTTGAATTTGAGTTGCAAAGACTCAACTGGTGGCTCGGAATCTTCAGTTATTACATAACTTTCTGTTTGGATCAGTGAGACAAGATCAAGTCGGACGTTCTTTCCAAGTACAACAAGGTCGTAATTGCTCGACAACTCTTCAAGATCAGAGTCCCCATCTAAGCGTAGAATGCGGCTAGCAGGGTGTTGATGGACATAGCAAGCTATCAGTTCATCCACGCTAGAGAACTCTGGTTCTATTTGATTCGACCCAAGAAACGTGAAAACGGGTTTCTTAATCTCCCTGAAGAAGATATTCGTGGATATGTCTTCTGGGTCAGCTAGTACGAGAGCTGTAAATTCCACGCCACTCAGCTCTATCAAAGGCTCAGTGCAGCCCAAATCGTAGATCTTGACATCGCTAGAGCTTAGACGCTGGCTGATAATTCTCGTGCTTGCATTCACCCAGTACTGCTGAGCGGTGGTGTTTGAGGATCGAGAAACCATAGCCGAAGAAATGCGGAGATGCCTGCAAGAGGTAGCGACACAAGCATCCTTCACTGGGCGATCCAGTTTTGACTCCAAAGCAGGGAAGATGGTATGGAAGCTAGAATCCAAGAATGTTGGATGCAAGACACAGCTATCCATCTCAGCATTGCTAGGTATAGCTTTGATGGGTCAAAATCAAGCACTGCGACGGCAGTGCCTTCACCACTCTCAAATGCCCCTTTGATGAGCTTCAATGCGTCCCCGTACTGTAGACCAAGTCTGCGAAGACGAGTGTATAGTCTCTCAGAAGGAATATTGTACTGCATCTTAAGTCGTAATTCTTCGTACGTATTGGCAGCTTCGGTGTGTTGACGATTTTGTGTAGAGACACCCGTAATCAGACCTGTACAGTTCCGTACAGTCGCGCCCTTTCAGTAAAAGAGTAGATTGTAAAGCGGCAAGATGAATCAAACTCCTTGGAACTTTCATCATGACGAAGATCAATGGGTTAAAGGCCAGCCGAGCTGTGCCGTGTACAGTTGAGTGCGGTACAGCGTAACAGGTGAGGTTCGCTGCTGCTTTGCGTAGTTGCCGTTCGATGGCGTCAAGGTTGTAGCTGTCTCGCCCAAAGCTTTTGCCCAGAAACCGGCACCCGTTGCCGCCGCCAGCTGTCATGACCTACATCCGGCAGATTAGACTGGTTGGCTGACGACTGACTGACAAACTCCGGCTACACGTTAACTCACGTTGCTACGTCCGTTGGCACCGGTCCCCTCTACACCCTTCCAGGCCAACCAGTCGCTGCAAGCGCAATGTCACCATCCTTGCTGCAAGAACCCGGTTCAAATCTCCTTCTGTATCTCGATTTTGATGCCCACTTCTTGCCTTGCGTTGAGCATCTTCTTTTAATGGTTCGTAGCTACCACTTATTGCCACTTGGCTGTAGGGTTACCGCTGGTGACTGCCCTCCCAGTGGGGTTGATGCCGCTGCCAGCACTTGTCGCGGCGAGTGTTGGTGACACCCTACGCCCGTGTTGACCGTTTGTTATGTTGAGTACCGAGCAAGCAGTGCTGATGAATATGTCTGTCGCCATCTTGTTTTCCGATAAGGTTTTCTGTCATTACACAATCACGTCATCTCATGCGTGCCGTTCAGCAGTTGGTGCGGAGCACATTGGTGTCGGGATTGTCCATCGGTCGTCCATCTGTCTGCAGTGCACTGTGCGAGTTGCTTGCAGCGCGTCAAAAGCAACATGGGGATATCTAGCGTGAGAAATGGACTAGAAGCAAAAAAGGTCTGGCAGCTGCTGTACATGTTTGATTTACACACTGTTGGAAACGTAAAGCAGCCTTTTGCCAATACCGCGCGACACCTACCTTGCACGCGTGCACATCATGTCGGGGGGACGGCGGTTCTTTATTCGTTCTCTTCGAATGCAAAGGGCGAGATCCTAGGCCCTACCCTGGTTTGTGTGGTAGCTCGCCCACCCTGGGCCTCCTCGGCGCCCGCGCATAGCACTTGCAAATTCGCGAGTCCACAATCTGCCAGACCATGCCTGTGAGAATGGGCGTCATCAGAAATTGCGTGGCAGCAGCACTATGCACGTATCATGCACATCCTCCTGGCAGGTGGCTGTGACACTGCAGGCGAGATTGGCGGCGACAGCGACTCGCCCGCGAGAGCCCAGTTTCCCGCCGCCACTCTAGCGGCGCGAGAACATCAAGTACGGGGCTGCAGTGTAGGTGAACTGCCCTTCTTGGCCACCCACAAGCCTGCATATGTGATAGAAGGGGTTAGTTGGTAAACATTGTCCAACAGATTAAGCTACAACAACATTTCTCGCAGGCAATCGCTCCTGCTCGTAGCAGGCGCGTGTTGCTTCAGCGCATCCTCGCCCCAAGGTCACTCTTCTGTCTGAACAGGCTGGCCCTGCCTGTCCCTCGGGGCAACTCGTGCCGCATTTCCTCTCTCGCCTCCCGTATTCTTACTTTCACCGCGTCTTGACCCTGAACCTGCTTGCATCGGTCGGGCGATCTTTGTTGTCTGGGCTGTCGCTGCTCGTTGCGCCCTGATCCGGGATGGCCGTTGTTGAGGCTTTCGCTGCTTTGTCAAGCTCGCGTTCGAAGAAGCGTCCTGGTGACCGGGGATGATGGACGTGCTGGAGAGCCTAACCGGGTCGGTTGTTCCTCGAATGCATGATTTGGCGGCATCTTTGATGCCACAATTGGCATATGGGAGGGCGATGGCAGCTCTGTGTCATTGTTCCTATACGGGCATCCTTTCTCTATACACAGCATCTCCCCTTATTAGCTAGTTGAAATAGCAAAACTTGGACTTCTCTTTTGTCATTGTATTGATGCGCATCTACAGCAATACATTTCACTACATCCGCGGACGGCGATCGTCCTGTGAACAATAATGGGCTCCCTCGGCAGAGCCTTCACATCCAGGAGAAGCGTTGAGCAACCTCAGCTCCCCTGCCTTCGCCGGCTTTGGGCGAGGTATATAGAAGCAGGGAGGTTACACATATGCATGATTATGCGGCACGTTATTCCTGTGGCTTTGGAAGCCTTCCAAGATGGATTCGTCGAGACGTCATCATCCCTAGGCGGTCACGGCATAGAAAAATGTCACAACATCTCTTAATTTAGCGTGGTAATCATTGCGCGGTCGGTCTGACGGGGATACCTAGAGTACCTGCTATTCACGATCGTCCAGACCTTCTGTCTCAAAGCCTCGGGCGCTTCAACGGCGAAGGACTCCACAGCTAAGCCGTCAGCCAGATCTACTCCAAGCTTGGCATACACAGCTCGCTTAGAGGCCGCAACCGCTCTCATTAGCACCTGGGAGTTGAATTAGTCAATTGCTTCGTAGTATTATCAATACCTGCTTGGTGGTGCGGCTGTGAACTCACCAACGACACACATGGAGATGACAGGGCCTCCGGTGTTGATGTTGTTGCATGTACCATCGCCTCCGGTGAAGTAAGTGGAATAACCCTGGCAATTGCCGCCGCTGTAGTAAAAGCCTCTGACATTATCACCGTTGGACTCCCAGGAGTGACGCCCGTAAACGTTCTCGCAGGTACCATGGGTCGCGACGTATACTACATCTCCCGCGCTGCCGTTGCAATCACCGCCGGTCCAGGCTTGGAAGCTTGTTGCGGATGCCAGAGAGGCAAAGACGGCTAAGGATTGGATGAAGAGCATATTGAAAGATGCAAGGAGAGTTGGTAGAGTTTGATAGCTAGTGGTTGGCTGATGTCTTGGTGCTTTGCTTCTTGAAGATGCAAATCTCATTGTCGAGGACGAAAGGGAAGCAGGGACGTATTTATACACCTTTTGAACCGGAGCCCAGCGAGGCAACAGGATGGCAGCCGCCTGTATTCAGACTAGCTCTGCAATGGCTGCAAACACCCCATCTGCCCATAATAATGAAAGCGTAGTCATGGATGAAAAAAGCCAGTTGCAAGCTGCACACCCTCCATCCAGCGGAGTTGTCATCTTGGCCCCAGGTTGGCAGCAAATCGGCAGTTGGGAGTCGCCAACTGCAGTCGCTTTCAAACTACCGAATGCCACTGAATGCGACTCCAACAAGACGGGCGGGCGATGACACCTTGAGTGGTTAAGCTTAGGATCCTGTATATACCTCACCTGCGGGTTTATGCCAGGGTGATTTGTCAGACGAGGCTGCTGTGTACCTAGTTTACCGGTAAAGCTACAGTCGAGTAGTCGATTATCATGGCGTTCAATACGACTCCAATAACGCTGGCGGGCGATGACACCCGAAGGGGTTCAGCCTATTGACTGTGGAGCCCCTACCTTGCTTAAGTCTCGCGGAACGGACCGCGGTCCCGCTTCTTACCCAAGCAACTCCGTGCCGGGACCCCTGCCCAGATCATTTCGGGAACAGCTCCGCAGTGACAGCGCCAGCGGACATGCACAGATGCACGCTTTCGGCTCAGCCTTGGAGCTACCTATTAGAGGGTAGCAATACCGCACGTGTGGGATATCAGGAAGACAACGTAGCTTCGAAGTGAGACCACGAAAACCGTTTGAGTGGTAGCATTGTATAATGCATGATTTGGTCGGATGATTCGGTGCATCTGCTGTTGCTGGAGAGAGGAGACACCGTTGTCATATTGGAGTATTCCGGCAGGCCGACAGAGCTTTCCCGACCCACCACCGCCATCAATCACGTCACAGGTCGAAGACACCAAAAAACAGCTACCAAAGACTAGCCATGCAGTATTCGGGCATCATCTGGCTTGCATCTGCCTTTGCAGGCCTCGCGGCCCTTCCTGATCTGCGGCCGCTTGTTCGTACACCGAGTTTTTCCCACCACCCTTGATCGACATGACAGTGTATGCTACACAGTGAGCAGAAACGTTCCCAAACCTGAAAGATGCATGTATTGCTGGGTCCAGCCGAAGCACTCATTCAATATAAGACGGCTGTACAAGGTCGCACGATGACCCTGAAATCTAGACGGCGTCAGCTGCGGCATCCGAGCCGGCGATTCTCACGTCCGGGGCGGCGGCACAACACATAAAGAGTGGCCAGGACTTGGTGGCCTCTTTGACCGCTCCCTGGCGTACCAGCGAACTGGTGGAGGCGACGGCCCGTACCGGCACCTTCGGCAGGACAGGGACAAGACTACGCCTGCAGGCTACACCGGGAAGTTAGTATTGTAGGAAAAGAAGGCTCCAGTCTTATACCAAATGAAAACTCTGCAAAGAACTTTTCGTATACTAGTATATAGTAGACAGGTACTTATGCGGCCAAGTGGGCACCTTGTTGCAGGAAATAGTAAGGCTCATCTCTGACTCCTGTTAGTAGCAATAAACAGCGTAGCATCAGCTGCAAACCACGCTGCTCTCTTGTAGCTGTTGCACTGTACTAGTATAAATGAAAATACCCTAGTATGGGCGGGCAGATCGCCGAGCAAACACCCCCCCNGGTGCAATTTTTGGCCTCACACGCCGAAGCGCTTTTCTTCTCGTAACCACCTCCACAATGTACCAGTTGGAGTCCGGCCCTTGACCACGAACCCCCACAGCCCCAGAGTTCTTCCCGCGTATCTTCTTGGATAGAGTGGTCACCTCGCGCCGAATTTACTCCGTTCTTCTGTTTCTCCTCGCGCACGTCGCTTGAAGCTTCGCTACTCGGATATTCACGTTGCTGTTACGCAGCTCCTTTGACTCGTTGTGTTATGTGCCAGGACTTTTAGCAACTGCTACGAGAGAACAAGATATTTAACTCTTCAGTTTATTTGTTTTAGCCAAAGGGGTTTCCAATCTTTGACTTTAGGTTATCGTTTGAAGAACGCATACTACAAATTCTGCCCTCGGGATCCTTTATTCTTTTTGCGACAGCAAATGTCTTCCACTATAGGGGAAATGCTGTTCCAATTCGCCACGATGGTCTACTATGGTTTAAAACAGTACGCCTTGGAATAAGCCATGTTCACTTTTAAACTGACTCAATTATTAGAGGTAACGCGAGAAACTCAGCTAATGTGGCTTTGTTACATGTATGCAGTCAGCAGTCACGTGCATTCCGCCGCCTTAATATAGATTCCCTAGCTAGTACAGAGAGACCGGGAGAATCAAACAATTGATTACCATTATCTGCATATATTACGGTAGTGGTGCTTGTATAAACACGATGCTGTTGACCACTGACCTGGTCAAGAACAGAGGCACGTTAGGAATAACGTGCTGCCAGTCATAACTGACGATCCCTTCGTCAGTACTGGCGGACCCTCAAAGGAGAGGTCTAACAAGGGGCCGCGCCCGCCAGGAAAACGCCCTACGCCTGCACCGACGCGTCGGAATTAGATAATTTAGATTTCTACCGAATGATTATTCTAAAAGTATCATTTTAATACCCTTCTTTACCTTATATACTAAGTATAGGAAGAATTACTAATAATAGGAATCCTAGACTACAGTAGGTCTTCTACTTATAGTACTACTTAGTCTATTATCTTTTTCTAATATAATAATATATAAATAATATATTAAATATTATTATTATTTAAAAACTATTAATAAATTAACTTTCTTTTTTTAATTATAACTTTATATTATATTTTAATTAAACTAAGAAATAAAATATAATTATTTATAAGTTATAATTAATTTTTACCTTCTTATTAATAATATGATAAACTAACTAGCTTCTTTAAATATACTAATAATAATCTATATATAATGGCGCGTAAAAAAAGGATAGGGGTGGTTTAATGAATAGGGGGTTAGCTTCGGCCGCCATTCACGCTGCAAGTAAAGCTAGCTCGTAACACCGAAACCTCAAATGGACGCGGATCCTTAAATACATACTTGTTCACGTGCTTTCGACCTCTTTGTAATGAGCAAACTCTAGTGCTACTGGTACTTTACACTCTTGGTATCTGTGGGATTATGAGTTGCGAAATCCCTTTGAAGAGTCTAGGATTTTTGATTGCGTATTGGTGACTCTTCGTTTGTACTATTGGTACTTGTGCCGTGCTCGGTCGTGTGTGCAAGCCGTGTTCAGCTCGCCTCAGCTCAATCTCCCACCTAGCGAGCCAGACAGTATGAGCTGGGGGGTGTTTCTGCGACAAGACTGATTGATTGTGATGGCCTCTCGACAACAAGGATTTTCGTTTTTGATGGCGTACATGATCTCAACGATGCTGCAGTAGCAATCGACGTCGCGGAGTCTATGAGACTGCTGTTAGATTTGCAGACGTGAGAATTAGCAGAGGAGGACAGTAGCGGCATCGCGTGCATATCTCACTAGATAAGTCACCATTTACTGTGCCGAAAGTGTTGCTGCGTACTGCATTCGTGTGCTATGATTGGTGGCGAATTTCCCACCGATTGCTGCCGTCCCTATCCGGGCTTGGAAAATGTGGATATCGCCGACAAGTACTGGTAGCATTTCGGGCCGATTCACCTGATAACAATACAGTCTACTACATTATGCACGAGACGATAAAAGAGAAGAACCAGCCCGGAAGCAACCATACTCAAGCACTACAACTTTACTGGACAATTTGTCGAAACGATGGGCCAGCAAGTTAGCGCCACGACTTCGTGCGTTCAGATGGGAGGACCGTACCCCAGCCCTGTTAGCAACTGCCTTCCCTTGGATCTTCAAAATAGATTCAAGGAGATATCCAAAGCCATCATTGGCGAAGAGGTTACGCAGGTTGTCATCAAAGTCGCTGAACGTGGCCCTCCCTCGCCGAAAAAGTATCCGCACGACACCACCAAGGATACGTTTACCTACAACTACATGTCACCATCTTGGTGGACATCGGGGTTTTTTCCGGGTAGCCTTTGGCTTCTATACGAGCGTTCACTGAAGGTGCATGGGTCTGTCCCATCCCAGAAAATCGTCGACCTTGCTCTCCAGTGGCAGAAAGGGTTAGAGTCGCAGCAGCACAACACGGGCACGCACGACCTCGGCTTTATGATGCTGCCGGCGTTTTACAAAGATTTCAAACTACGCGGAAGCAACAACAGCCGCGAGATCATCGCCACATCGGCACAGTCCCTCTCTTCGCGCTGGAGCGAGACGGTCCAGTGTCTACGATCATGGGACTCCATGTCCACGCCCAAACACGACTGGAACGACAAAAACGCCAACTTCCTTGTTATTATCGATAACATGATGAATCTGGAACTCCTGTACCGTGGTGCTGAGATCACCGGCAATAAGGAATTCGCGCGCCGAGCTACCCAGCATGCAAAGACGACGCTCAAGCACCACATCCGGCCAGATGACTCAACTTACCACCTGGTGGACTATGACCCCAAGACAGGCGACGTTATCGGCCGTTTCACGGTGCAGGGCTACGCTGACAACAGTACCTGGGCACGTGGCCAGTCGTGGGGTCTCTACGCCTACACGATGGCGTACAGAATGACCAATGACCCGGCCTTTCTCGACGCCGCTAATCGTCTGGGCACATACTTTACGAAGAGGGTTGAAGAAACGGCGGGCGGCACAGGCATGGTGCTCTGGGATTTTGACGCACCGCAGACGCAACCTCCCATTCGCGACATGTCGGCTGCCATGGTAGCATGCTCCGGCTTGCTCGAGCTCTACTCACTGACCAATGACAAACAGTTCATGCCGGCCGTGGCCACTATTCTAGAGTACGCTACGGAACATGCAAGAGCCCCGAAAGGCTCCGACACGATCCTGAGAGGTGCCACTGTCAATAATAACCCGGACGTCACCAACCGTAACTTTGAAACGGGACTAGTGTACGCGGACTACTACCTACTAGAGGTCGGTAACCGCTTGATTGAGCTTGGACTAAACTAAAGACGGCCTCTTAAAACGACAGCAGTGCTGTAACAGATATGATATCCGGGATTTCTAGAAATAGTCCTAATTGGAGTCGTGTCTTGGTTGCGCGAAAGGGACATTTGATGCGTCGTTTGAGTATGGATGTACGTTCTTGTGCAGGCAAAAAAAAAAAAAGCAAAGTCTCGGCGATTTCCTTCGGGCTGGTGAGTGCTGAAGCCGCGATACGGCGACGGTTAGATATGAAGGCAAACGGCGCAAGTGGAATAGGCTTCTTGGGCGCGCCGACTTGGATGGGCGTGACATCAAAGGATAAAGCGCGGAGATAATTATTGAATTTTGGCTTGTGATTATTGAATCACGGCCATGTTAGGTCAATGAGATGACAGGACTTACATCAGAAGACGAGATGGTGGAGATTATGAGATCAAACTGGTCGGCATTCTTGATTGCCCAACTTTCGTCATCAGCGGCGGCAATGTAGCCATCGCAACCTACAGCTTGAGCCTGTTGACGTTTGTCCTCCCAATCGAGAGATGCCGATAACTTCGTCAGCACCCCATGGCCTTCGCAATAAAACGGCGAGATGCCCCAGCCCGCCAATGCCAACAACGCCCACACTCTTGCCAGCGCCGCAGTACCATACCCTCAAGGGAGAGTGCACGGTGGCTCCACCGCATAACAGTGGTGCAGCATACTCAGGGCTTGAGTCCATCGGGAATCTTCACGACAAAGTGGGAAGCAGCACGGTGGTAAGTGGCGTAGCCGCTGTGCGATTTTGCCACCATTGCGATAGCCAGTCCACAGAACTGCGTGATGCCAGGCGAATATCACGGGAGCAATCATAGTAGCCCGCTTCGCAGCACAAGAATCATGAAAAGAAAAGAAGATGACCAAAGGCTGTGAAATGTCGCGAGAGGTCGCACGAGGTTGAGGGAGGCGAGGAAGCCGGGCAACGATGATGAAAGTTGTTTCACTTGGTCGACCCTGTTTCCCCTATTTTTCCATCTGTTTTTGTATTTCGTAGCTTTCTTTTCTTCTACAATGGAATACTAGGAATCTTTAACACCATCCGACAAACGTAGCCGTTTTCATTCTATGGTCGCTGCAAACGCCAGACAGCTTGCAGCAAGAGGGAACATGCTCCGTATCCAATTGAGAGCCCTCCAACGACAGAGCAGCTGGCGCACCTCTGCCCTACTCGCGGAAGCGGGTTCGTCCTCATTCATTGATTGGCCCGCTATTTCAATGAGCCGTCTATTCAAGGGAAATATCCAGATGATTGTATATGGAATCATTCCAAAGGTACAGGCTGATGCCGCGGCGTTGAGCCAGCTGCCACAGTGGGAGGGCGCCTGCTGCATCTCGGTCCAGGCGCAGAAGGCGAAGAGAGCGGCTGAGAGGACTGCCGTGGGCGGATTTGGCTTCCCCTGCTCTAGGGTGTATTTCCACTGCCTGGCAGCAAGAACGGCAGGCATCGAGTCATGCGAGACGCTACGCTCGAGCGCCGTGGCGGAAAAGAGGGATATCGATGCGATGTTACCTTTGCACGCGCAACCGTTAGTGTTTCGGTGTGGCAGCAGAAATACAGCTGGCTGAGCCTCTCCAACAGACGTAGAACTCACCGGACAGCCACGTCGTAGCACCGACACCAATCACCTGAGCGACGCGAAACGCCGAGAGGGACACTGGCATTGTGAAGATGCAGTTGTTATCTCCTTGATGGTGTTGGAGCAGGAATGCAGTTTTTCCAGTTCAGGTGCAGCGAGTTGAGATGCAGACGGCTCCGATATGCGGGTCAGGTGAGTAGCGTTCCGCACCAGCCTCGTTCGGCATTTCTAGAATGGCCGAAGACCGACAGAGGATGGAATGAAGACATCGGGAACGCTGTGTCTGTGGTTCCTCGCTGTTTCTGTCATATTGCCTTGCCTCGCTTCCCACCGCTGGAACGACTGGATTTCTGCGGACGGCCCTTGCATGCATTTGCGCGGATCCGCGGGCAGCGACTGTGACCGGGTGTCGTTGAGCGTCCACATCCACCTCGGCTTGCCCTGCAGGTCCGATATGATAAGCTGCGGGGGGTTGCCGTTTTCTCACCGCGTATGCCAGATAGAATTTCCGGCGCGTCCACTCTCAGGGCAAGACGTGCCTCGGCTGCTATGGCGAGTCCACACAGCGGTGCCAGCGGAATAGTTGCCGTTATCTTTCTTGTTTTTGGTTGCGTGTTTCATAAACCGCGTGTTGCGTGTTTTCTATAGTATTATAAGTCGTCTATTGTTTCTTCTCTCTTTATAGAATTACGTTTCCTTTTATACACGTCTTTAAATCTTAGAGCTAAGGTGATATTAAAATTATAAGGTGCATTCCGAGGCATGTATAGTTATAGTCTCTTATAAAGAGCTTCTTTACTATACATATAAAATAAAAGGGCTATAATTTAGTTGGCCTGTAAAAGCAGCTCTTGGCCATATAACAGGCGTTAAGCTAGTAGAGCCTTCTCCACGCTGGTACATATTAAGCAAATGGTGGCGCTTAATACTCGCAAATGCAGTTTATGCTTACTGTCGATCACAATCAGTATAAGGCGGTGAGTCTCCAAGTCCGATTAGCGACGCAGCTATGTAGCTTAATGCGGCCTAAGAATCATAGCACGGTGAAACTGTTCGCCCCGTCGGGATGAAAGAATGCATCCGCATTGTATCTGTTCTGAGGCATTTTTGTCTGAACATCTCGCTTCGAGTCCAGCAAATCCCAAAGCTCATGTAGATCTGTGGCTCCAGGAACTCGGCATGCCGCACCAACGATGACACTCGGGTCCTGAGCGGCGGACAGTTTTTCGTTTTCAGACATCTTGCTTTGTGGACTGGATTTATATTATTCTCTAAAGCCAGATGGGTCAAAGTCCGCAAGTTTTCAGAATGCTGCTCAAGATAGTCAAACTGTGTGAACTGGCATTGATTTGAAGCTTGGTTGGCAAAGCTTACGTCAAGTACATGCAGATCCTCTGTGAGCTTTATATTCGTCGGAATTGACATTTATTTTTATTTCCGGTCAATTCTTGACTCTATTTCTTTTTAGTTTGTTTGTTTATTTACAGTGCCCGCATCTTTCCGAGGAAGCACATGCTGCTCGCACTGCATCCGAATGGAGGAAGGACGGAGCGAGCTCGCAACTGCTTCTTTCAACGAGGCAGACACGACCTCTATGCAAGGACCCTCTGCGGCTGAAGGGATAAGTAGTAATATCACTTAACAAGTGCACAATGCCTGTGCGGGTTGCAGGTTTTAACTTTACCTTATATTCGCTGTATTCGGCATAGGCGTTCCTTGCGCCGTGATACGGCACGCCTTATAGCAGGACCCTGCCACTAGCGCTGATGCAATACCGCATTGCACCGATCGTATAACACCGCCGAACCGAGCTACAAATTAAAGCATTTTATCCGAGCAGACCCTATCACCCCAATCACTACATGGCCCGTCCATCCGATAAGTTGATATTTTGCTTCTTGTGACCCAGAACGCCACCATCTGTTATGAACAGTGTGCCAAGAGATGTAGATTATGTTCTCGTTATTCCCTGTACAAACATTTGTGATTGGTCCGGTGGCGCAAGGCTAGACCACCCATACATATTCTGTATGGGGGAACCTATTCTGTATTCGGGAACAACGCGATCTACGCATTTTTTGATCCCGAGGGCTTGGCGATCCGATCGGCAACTACTAAGAATGTCGCGAAATACGGACGCAAACGCTTGCGAATTCCGTAATATCTATGGCTCGCATCGTGATAGTTTGGGCCGAGGCCCGTTCCGACGGCATGAGCGGCAAGTTTTTGCCGAACACAAGCCAGTTCATGATAGACGACAGCGGCATGGTTCGCGAATCTGCCCGGTCGGGTGTTGACGTTGCAATCCGTTAGGTGCAGGGTCGTGTCTCTGATGTTTCTTACTTCCTCTATGCTAATTCTCTACACCTAACTATATATTGTTCCTCTTATAACGTCCAATGACGGAGCTGAAGTTCCAAACGCTGCCTCGATTCAGAACAATGCCGAAGCCAGTTATCCTTTGTCTACATGGCCGTGGTGCCAATGCGGAAATCTTCGAAATTCAGAGCATGCCCCTGATTCGTGTTCTAGAAAAGCGGTTTGAATGCCGGTTTGTGGACGCTCCGAGCGAATGTGAAGCCGGTCCAGATATATTGCCCATCTTTGAGGATGAAGCTCCGTTTTACTCTTGGCTTAGCAATAACTATCCCTCTCGAACGACTCCCAGCTATGAAGAAATTGAAGAAACCATTCAACTACTCAATGAGGTGGAATCTTCAACCCCAAATATTGTGGGAATCCTCGGTTTTTCACAAGACGCAGCGGTGGGCCTGGGGCTACTACTTCGTGACCAGCGCCGTCGGATGATGGGGTTGCCCTGCATCGGCTACCGGTTTGGCGTTTTCGCTGGAGAGGTGCGCCTTCCCATATTTTTTTACCGCGAGTCTATAGACTCGGGCGCAAGTACTCCGTTGATGGAAAATGACGGTCGCCGACTGATTCTCGGACTAAATACACCCACCATCCATGCGACAGGGCGATTTGATACTCTGGCAGCCGAAGGCACGCCGCTCTCCAAAATCGAAATTGGAGCGCAGGCAACGACCTTCACATATTCTGGTGGCCACGAAATGCCTAAAGACTCAAGAGATGTTCAATATATCTCTCACTGGATAGATGGAGTGTATAGCAAATATTCACCCATACGAAAGCTCTCATAGGCTGTTTGGCGAATAGGTCGACTTTCTGTTCCAAGAAAAACACGGGCAGGAACCAATTACATTTGAAAGATGCAGGGAGAATTTTATCAGCTCGCGAATTCAGGCGTCATGATGCAGACTACGCCTGACAATAAAACACAGTTTTTTTTNAAGCATCATGCACGTCAGTTGGCCTGCTAGGAATGTTACTGTGGCATCGTGGACAGGAAAGCGTGGCTACTGCCTTGCGCTGATCACTAATCAATGAATTCGTAGCTAGAAGTATTACGATCATATTCATCAACGTGACAGATTGTTTGAAGTAAAAATTTTTTTTTTCCAATATTAACGTGAGCACAGATGACAATGCTCTGTGTTGCTGGTGCGGCTGTCCATTGAGCGATGCCCCAGTTTAGAGTGGTGGTGTTCTACTCAGCGGGGTTCGGAGGCCGCGCTTCGTGGGCTGATCTGGAATGGCGCAACGCCGTTTCGACCTGACACCCGCCAAAGAGCCTAAAATAACGTTTATTCACGGCGTTGGCGGAGTATCAGTCAGGCCTTTTGGAAATTGGACTCATCCGCACTGAAGCTATGCCATATTCTACACGTCCTATTCGGCAGATAAGATTGCGGGGTCCGCTGGTGACACAACCTGGCCGCTTAACACATTGTGAATGACTTAGGATCCTGTGCGGATTTGTGGCTTCGAAGAGATGGTTGATGAAATGTTGGTCATCTCCGCAGACAGAGTTGAATACAGCTCAGCCCATTTGCCGAACTCTACACAGACTCTTCCACAGTACTTAAGGTGTAAAATGCCCAAGTTATTTCCCCATAATCAGTGATTCAGCACAACGAGTTCAATATTTGTTATTTGAATAACTTGAGCATAGAAGACTCTACCGGTTTTTACAAAGATGACAGCCAACATTCTGACTCTGAGCGATGGTGGTCGCATCCCTGCTGTAAGTTGTTCAACAAGCTAGATCGGGACTTTACTGACACGTGCCGATAGATTGCATACGGTCTCGGCACTTCCCATTCGAAGAACTACCAAGAATATTTCGGTACGCCGAAAATCGACACCGAGCAGGTCCTGACCGAAGTTCTCAAGGGAGGCTACCGACACGTTGATACCGCGGAGCGTGGGTCCCCCACACGAGATTCATCTCTTAAAATTAATGCTCAAGTCGCTAATTTGATGTAGATTACGAGAAAGACGAAGAATTGGCCGCCGCCATCTCAAAGTCGGGAATCCCCCGCAAAGAGCTCTATATTCTCTCGAAAGCTGATTGCAACAATGGTCTGACAGTTGACCAAGCCCTTACCAATCAGCTTAGAGCTCTCAATGTGGAATACCTCGATGCGTATCTTATCCATAACCCACGCTTCGCGAAAACCGATGAAGATCTTCGATCTAAATGGAGAGAAATGGAAGCTGCGTATAAATCTGGCCGAGTTAAAACCATTGGTGTCTCGAATTTCACCAAGAAGCAAATTGAGGCGATCCTGAAGACTGCTGAAATTCGCCCTACAATCAACCAGTTTGAGTACCACCCCTACGAGCAGAACGGCGACCTCATTCCCTGGCTCAGAGAGCAAAAGATTCTGGTATCTGCCTACTCCGCGCTGGGGCCAGTGACCAGACTGAAGCCTGGTCCGCTGGGTAATATTTATAGCGACCTAGCTCGGAAATATGAAGTCGCTGAGGAAGATATTGCGTTAAAATGGATTCTAGACCAGGGTTTCGCGGTCGCTACTTCGGGATTGTCGTTGCATCGCCTGCGGGACTATCTAGCTACTGATACCAAGTTCAAATTGACTACGGAGGAGATCGAAAAGATTCGCACTATTGGATTGGAAAAGAAGGCATCGTCATTCTATCAAATGGGCGGTGTTGCGCCTAACTAGAAGGGCTAGCACATATTTATTATGGACCCCAATTCGTTATAGAATTATGATACAAAACTTTCATGCCCTCACCAGGGCCTAGTGACATTGCAGTGTCGCATTCACCCTTCTGAGCCTCATTTCATTTGATAGCTCCATGTAACCCTGGTGGGGAGCTCTCCACGAGACCACGCCGGGGATCGTGGCCACTTGCTCTCCTTCAGCAATTATTACGACGCAGCTACATTTAACCTCACGGGTAAATTAGGAAGCCTCGCAGCTCAGTATCGGCAAACCCAGATGAGGGTAGCTGGCTTCAAGTTCCATGCAAGGGTCTTGGCTGAATTTGTGTCCTTATGGCACCCTCCATCGAGAGCACAGTCCAACACGAGCGACGAGTAAATGGCAATGGCAAAATACAGAGGCGATAGTTAATGGCTTTTCATTACTATGTGCATCATAACTGAGATATATGTAACACCTGGAGCCAAGTCTGGCCGGCCCAATTAAGGGTTCATTGTAGTAATCAGCGAGCGCGTCCAGCTGAAGTCGGTTGTGTAAAGGTTGTTGTCACCAAAGGCGACACCATCGCGGTCAATAGCGTAAGAGAAGACACCGCCCTTGGTCGCTCCAGTTGGTTGCCACTCGGCGAAGCTTTCAGCACGGCTGGTAGAAATGGGCGCAGAGGTGTCATCCCAGCGGTTGCTGTCGTTTTCCTCATAGAAAGTAAATCCGATCATGTACTGGTTGCTCTCGATGTAGTTGCTGAAGCTGTTCCAAGTGTACTGCAGGCCGCCGACACTACGGCCGTAGGACTGGACCAGAACGTAGTTGACCGTGTCATGGACGTTTTTGAATAGAGCGTGGCTGCCATCACGGTTGGTGTCCCAGATGAGGAGCTTGTCCGTGCCAGACTTGGGGCCGAGCTTCTTGGAGAGAGCCTTGAAAACGCCAGTGGCCTGCTTTAACTGGCTAAAGCTGAGTTCTTGCTCAACATCAACGTCGAGGCCATCCAGGCCGTAGTCGTCCATACCCTTAATAAGGGCATCGGCGAGACCCTGCCACCCCTCCGGCGTGTTGGGCCAGCTGGTGGAGATGAGCTGGGCGATACCAACACTCTTCACAACCTTGGTGCCACGCTTGTGCAGTTCCGGCACGTAGGTGCTGTTGAGAGTGGTCCAGAACTCGGCGGTCTCGTCACCATTGGGGAAGACAAATGCAATGTCCAGGCAGTCAGGCAAGTCCAGCATGCTGACCTTGTTGCTCGGAGCACCGGCGGTATCTCTCCAGGCTCTGAAGTAGCCAGCCATGAGCTGGTGGCTGCTCTTCTTGTAATCGATAATCTTCTGGAGAGCAGCACCAGTGGTATGGGAGTTGTCACTGGGGCACACGGAAGAGGATGAGGCCGCGACCGAGGCCACGCCAGAAGCGAGGATAGACAGGGCAGAGAACTTCATGGTGATTTGTCTCGAGAGGAGCTGAAGGTGATAACAACAAGAAAATCATCCAGTATAGTTGGTGGTGGCATATCGTATATTTATTGTTATGCAGTTCCCGTGAAAACTAATCTGAAATAGACAGGTCATTCTGCAAGGTACGGAGATGGAAGGTACCCAAGCTTGCCCCGCGCTATATCGGGGGCGTGATGATGGGCCTTGCTTCTGGGGTTCATGCGCAAGGCACCAGTCCCGTCGGCAGCAGCTTTGTTTCGGGCCGGGGGAAAATTCGCAGCCAAATGTGTTGTTTGTTTGCTAATCATGATTGGACAGCTGAGTTAAATATGCCGAGCTTTGGATAAGGTTCCACTCGGACGGCAGTGCCAGCGTCCGTGTCCACTGGTCGCTTGATGCTGAATTACGTTAAGCAATCGGTGTGGCGCTGACCGGGGGAGAGCTCACCACAGTATCATGAAGAGCCAACTCAAACTTCGTGAGCAAATGCTTCGCCCACGAGCCAGTCGCTGTAGTGATTACTACCCCGTTCTTCGCCTTGGCATCCTAAAATGGAGCCGTGGGGGAGACTGGTCCCTGGACGAGCGAACGAGTGTAGAGAGCTCCATCGCAGGACTCTCTCGTCGCAGGAAGAAACGCAATCTCGACAGCTCAAGCTGGTTATAAAAATGCCCCAAAGTCCACTGCTTTAGCCTCTGCCATTAGCGTCGTTGTAATGAATTACCAACCCCGCTTAAAACAATGAAACGTGGTATGCGGCTCAACACATAGCTTTCCTCACAGGCGGGGGCCGGCATTTGGCTTTATCCTATCGTGGGGCTTCTGAGTAACAGTGGCATGAGCTGAAGAACAGTCACATAATTGTTGATGAGATCTGCATTGTCTGTAGCTGACAGAGTGCATCCCCGAGTCCAGCCTGCTGAAGGAAGGGGCCCCGAAAACAAGAGGCCGAGGTTAGTGGTGAATGCAGCCAGCAAATACTATTACGAGATGAACCAGAGCTCGCACACGATTGCGATCACCTAAGTGGATACGGAACAGTGGCAGTTGCAACCCCCATGCATGCGACAGCGCCAGCTCCAGCTCCCGTCGGTTCCCGCTATTTCCCGCTGATGCTGAGCGACGATCATGATTGTCGCTGTATAGGGACAAATGCCTTTGGTGCGAAAATGCGAAAGAAAAGCAAGAATTTATCGTTGCTGTCCATGAATGTCCTCTGTACCCTTGCATACTGAATTTAGTTAATGTCACACGAGGTCTCGCGCTGGTAGCCACGCTAAATGTCTAGCGTAGGAGAAGTGGCCAGAAGGGCCAGCAGGTTCTCCCACTACCTATGGCAGTGGACACCTGCCTAATAAGGTGAAATATGCCTGCGAAGTTCTGTTTTCTCTTGAAACCTTCTGGCTTGCCCCAGAATGATTACTACTCTACAACTTCTTGTCCCCCATTACGGTCTTGTGTTGCTTTCAATACCAGTCATTGAATTAATAAGAATAATCAGCAGCATACCGGTGATTTGTCCATGTCGCTATTTGAATGTGGCGCACCAAAAATACTGCACGACGTGATGGTGTCCAATCGACTTGTCGATCAACCACCACTCATTATCTTTTGGCGCATGTTATAGACAGGGCCAAATCGATAAAACAGGCCAGTCTTCAAGACAAGACAGCCCATACTAGAATCATGATGTTTTCTTGCTATGGAAATTGTCTCTGACAACCCTCGGCTGGAGGAATTGGCTTACACAACGATATAACTCTGCTTCTTCCACCAGATAGCAGAAGGATGACTGGTCTGCAATATACCTGAAGTGCTATGTACATGATTAAAAGTTTCCTGTGTATACCCTTGAAAGTTTATTCTGTATATTCCGTACTATATATAGTCAAGTTGCGCATTCGACATCAGATGTCGTCAGCCAGTTTTTTGCAGTCCGACGTGTGCTCAACCTGAATGATCGCGGGAGCAGCTATTGTGGCGCATACAATGTCATCAACGCTTTCAAAGTCCTTTGATGTTGTTAGAGCAGCGTGGCTGAAGCCCATCATGACATTCTTCTCGAATGGAAAATCGGCATCAAAAGAGATTTTGTTCCCACTCCACTTGACATTAGTGATCGGCACAGATATGGGTTTTTGTTGCCCTGTTGTATAGGTCAACCAGAGCTTGGAGCCATCAGAACCGACATATGTGTGTGCCTCGAATGCCTCGGAGAGATCGGCCGTGAAGGACAGGTGCTGATCTTTGGGCTCGATCGCAGCTACAGGGCCGCCGTTAACGGTAAGCGCCGGAAAGATCGGCAGGTCGATGTTGGCCAGCGCAAACGGGCAGGATCCCGGAATGACGAAGAGTTGGAGCGCAGAAAATGCAAATGCAGCCGGAACGGGCGTTAGGAAAGGTGATTCGGATGGAACCTGCTTGATGAGGTGACGGTAGAAGCCGTTCTGCTCACCCTCCTGGCCGATGACGGAGGAGATGAGTTGAATAGGGACCGTGAGGTTTTCTTTGGCAAATACAACATTTGCACCTTGAAGTGCGCCTAGAACAACCGCCGTGAATGTCTCGGCCAAGTTGATGGCGGCGGCCAGATCAGTGGTGGGAAACTGGTATTGGCATGCAGCCGGCGAGAGTTCGCCGGCGGTCTTTAGTGCGGCATCAGCGGCTATGGCATGCTGCTCTTCTTGCTATTTCTTTATTAGCATCAGAAAGCCCGTCCTGGCATCGGTGCAGCTTACGGCTCGAACTGTAGTCAAGATCTTGGTGATCTTGTCGATGTGGTTATTGATCTTATAGCCTTCGACTCCTTTGGTAACATTCGTGAGGAGCGAATCAAAAAAGGCAATCTCGAACAATTCGTTGAAAGCAATTAACTGAAATGTAGTCTTGCTCCCTGGTCCGAGTTTTGTTGGCAATGGTACGTTGGGTAAAAGTCCGCCCGCGTCTTTGGCGATGGAAAGCTGCTGCTGCGCGTTCGGCTTGGGAAAGCCGTCGTTGCTGGGGATGACCACTGCGGAAGCGCACCATAGCATGCCAAGAATTGACGGTAATAATGTATTGAAAATCATTTTGGGTTGATATTGCAAAATCTATTCGATGCGATACTGCTTGGTGGATTGACTCTTCCCTCATGGAGCTTGCTGGTCTATATATATATAAGTGCATGTTGCACGCATCGTGTTTTGCAGCATGGAATCAACGTCTGCCATAGCCACCACCAAATCCCATTTAACTGTCCGGAACATGAACGACCGAGAGGCTCACGCCGGCAATAATTTGGCGCTATAAGCAAGGATCTACGCTCAGCCTTACCAAGTCGCTCACCAAAGAATGATGAGGCTGCGGACACCGTATTACAGAGAATCGGAGCGGTAGCCGTTGCCATTTTCGGCCTGTCACCCACTTCTCAGTAGCCAGGGCCAAAGTCAGCCTCACGGAATTCGGGTGCCGTTTTGGTGCTATTTTTATTTTTACAAAGCCGCACCTTTGTAATGTCTCCGCCACGGTTATCACGGCTCCAGAAAGCGCTTAATACATAGAGCGGATGTCAGAAAATAATTATTGTCGATTACAAGGCAAAGTGCACGACCTGAATACTAGTATACGAAACCACAAGGCCGGTGCTTTGTACTCAAGCCAACGGCGCCTCGTCCTATCACTGCTTCGCAGCCTCTTCAGCAAGCTCCCAGGGCAGCTTGAATGCGACCGGGATTTTGCCCTCGTTGCGTCCAGAGGGTGTAAGTTCCAGGTAGCCATTAATACCAGAGATGGAGTCAATAGTATGGTAATTTCCATACGTATGATAAACCTGCCCATCCTGCAGCTTGAAAACATTGAGGCCTGGCTGCTCACCCTCAATACCCTTGACACCAGCTGCTTCGAGCTCTTCCTTGTTGCGGTAGCCGTACTCGATCGGTGCGACCTTCTCATCCAGCGTGACGTGGTAGTCATAGTTGAAGTCGCTGCCGAAGCTGCTCACCCACGGGAAACTCCAAAAGTTTTTGGCCTTCCAGCGCGTGATTTTGTCGATCGGGGCACGGGAGACAATGACCAGCGCGGTATCTTTTTCGGCCAAGTGGCGTGGGTCGGGTGCATTTGCCAGCGTAAATGCGCAGCCATCGCAGCCATTTTCCCAAGACGGGTCAAACATGTAATGATAAATGATGAGCTGGGAGTGGCCGCCAAAAAGGTCCTGGAAAGAAAGCGGGCCATCAGGGCCGGTAAAAGTGTATTCCTTGGTCACAGGAACCATTGGTAGCGTCTGCAGTTCAGCAACAAGCTCTTCCCGAGCTTTGACAAGCGCCTTTTCCTTGGCAAGGAAGGCGACGCGGGCGGCGCGCCATTCGTCCAGGGTAGCGATCTGGCCATGTTAGCGACAGTTGGAGTTTTGGATCTGGGTGCATACTTTGCCTGGCATTTTAGAGTATAGAAATTCGGGTCAATATCTGTGTTGAAAACGATTTGGGCTATTTGCACTGTACTTCTTTTTTATTTATGTTTAACTGGTTTACAACGTGCTTGAGTGTTAGTTTTATATCAAGTATTTCGGAGCGGCGAACATTTCGTATTTCTCGTATGGAAGGTCTCTTCTCTGCAAGTAAGAGGCATTTGAACGCAAGCATCACCATCGCGGGCACATATTTAGCTGTAGATTGTGAATTTCAACAATACTAAGCTTCGTCTCGCGTGCCGACTCTTGTGTGCCGATCTGGGGCGTGTTGCTGCCTGACAGCTGAGGATATTCACGGTTGACTAGCGCGGCTTGACACGCTGTCAGTGGTTACTGGTTGCAGCTTCCAGGCAGAAGCACGGGTGGCGCAAACTTGGTGCCGTCTCAATACAAAGAAAATGGCCGTTAATTTAAAGCCCTGGCATAGCAGGGGAATTAGGAAGCAGAGCAGAAAAAAAGTGCCACAAAATTACACATCCGAGTCAGGCGTCATTGTGCGCCTACAAACCCATGGCTGGGAGCCTGGCACGACTGCTGACCAAGCAGTTGAGCCGAGCCGTTATTTTTAGGATCAGGGCGGTATAAGTTGAGCTACTGGTACACTGATACATGTGGGAGACGTTGGCTGCACAGACGTATAATAATAATAGTGCTCCCACCTACTAATCAGGATGCTGCATGAGCCACGACTGATGCCTCCTGGCCCGAGGTATGTCTGGTAAAGCCTTCACGACATTCGCTCGCTCAGTCGGTATTTTCATCTGCTCATCACTCTCTACCACAACGTAGTGGCTGACACTATTCCCGAATTTGGCTTTGTCGTAGCAAATCTCTAAGCCAGGGTCTCTCAACAGGGCTGCAGGGGCATCCTCCAAGAACGGCCAAACAGGAGAGGGCTGGGAATAAAAATGCACCAATAATATAGCTGGCTGACTATAAGGCTCTGTAATTAGAACAAGACTGCGAGCCGCCTTTCCAGACTGGCCACTTATCATGGCCTCTGCACAGCCCAGCTCCGCCCCAGCCTCAAGCCTCAAGCTCTGCTGCAGGCTGCTATTCATAGCCCAATACCACTCCGGAATAGCGCTACCGGGCGCACGCTGCATTCTTCCTAGTTCCCGGCTGCTATTTGGCTGGGTCAATAGTAAAATTGCTCCCTTGTAGGGACTGGCGGCGGGTCAAGATGCTGACCTCAGACGCCAAGTAGGCTTCTACAGCGGGCCCCAGGGGCTTCTGATTGGCCTGTAGCTGCCTTCAGCGGTCTGTGGCGGAGTCTTCGGGGCATTTGCACGACCCAACGGCCTGGCAGCGCTCAGCACTTGATATGGCATCCACTTCAACTTGGTCCGGCATTGACGCCTCGTTTGCAGCTCTCATTTGGAATCCAGTGAGGCTCGCGTATTCCCCAGTCATGGCTGGCATCAGCCTTGCGGGCCCAATGGGCAGACCAAGCAGCCATATAGGACGCTCATGTCGCGCGTCGCCGAGCTTGTCCTTGATCGACTTCAAACGACAGCGTGCGACAGCTGGCCGCCGAGATGGAGCCAATTCGCGATCAGGGCCACGGCCAGGATGACTTTCACGATAATTTGATTCCGAGTAGCTGGCAGCGGGATTCGCAAAAAGATGTGCGACGAGGGGCATATGATCAAGGTAGGAAATCTCATCTGCACTGATGAACCATACGGCGGCTTGTGCTGATAGACGCGCAGCTCCGCTCAACGAAGACTTACACCACGACCATCACGACGAGGACGAAGAAGAAGAAGAGGAAGAGGATATAACTGGCCCTGGCAAACTACCTTTTCGCTCGCGTCGATATGATCTGGTACCGGACGAGACAGAATTCGCGGATCCTATGGCTTCTCCTCCAGCAGCCCCTTCCACCGCCGCCTTCCGGTACGATGAGGACAAACTTCGCGCCGGCGCCTCAGATCGCAGAGACTTTGGTGGACAGCCATCCCCATTTACCCCCGAGGACACTGAGAGACTTATCCCACAGAGTGGCCCAAAATCCAAGCTGTGGGCACCAAGATGCCTTGCAAAGTTGTCGCTGCTGCTTTTCGCCGCCGCCTTTTTGCTGCTCCTTCTCATGACGGGCCTTGTCTATCAGCTCTCACTGCGAAGCAAGGGTCTTGCGGTCGCCAACGAAGTCAACCATTACTTAGGTAGATGTCTCCCCACTGCCGTTTTTGTCTTGGTGGCAGTTTGCTGGCGCCAGGTTGATTACTATATTAAAATACTCATGGCGTGGAGCGAAATGGCCAAATTCCCTTCTGCGCCTGAAAAAAGCGTCTTTGCCGACTACATAACCCCTGCGCTGCCTGCCGGTTTCTATCGCGCAGTGCGAAACCGTCACTGGCCCGTTGTACTCTCCAGCCTGGCCTACATGCTCATCATCGGCACTGTACGTATTGGCTCTGTTCCAAATTGACCCCAGCTAATCGAAGTTAGATGCTCTTCTCTACTGGCCTTCTCATGCTCGAGGATGCCTCTGTGACACAAGTCAGAGGCGACATGAAGGTCATGTCCGAATTCAAGCTTGCCGCCAACGCTGACTCCAAGAAGTTTTGGAATGTTGGACCTGGCGCAGCACAACTGTACAACGCAGTCAACTTCCAAGGCCTGCACTATCCACCTGGTACTACCAAGGATGCCATTATCCCCCAGCTCCAGGTTCCCCAGAACGGCGCTGGCAACACCAACTTCTCAGTCGTGATTGATGCAATCACATTCGATCTGGAATGCGAGCAGCTCCCGATTACCAACGCTACCAAGACGTCCATTGCATGGAAGAGCATGCTCGCCCAGTACTTTGTCACGGATATCAACACAACCGACTGCGCCATCAAAGGTGTTCCCGTCGCCGGCGGCCCCGATCATTACCAATACAATGATAAAAATGCCACGCAAAATTTTCAGGCCCAGTTCCAGGTGTACCCTTGCAACACAGGCTGGGACTTTAGCAGAGCCGAAGCAAAGCCTGATGACGAGAAGGCAGCAAAGGTCTTTGATCCTTCAGCTGACCAGCGTGTTTTCTTGTCGGTAACTGATCTGCAAGTCTCTCCCTATGACGAGTCGCTCAACGCTCCCACATACATGTATGTCAACAAGATCACGGCTTTTCTCTGCAAACCTTCATATACATTGGGCTCTGTGCTCGCCTCGCAGCCGAACCCGGTCGATGGCGCGGCGCAGTTCAAAAACGCCGCGACGGGCTCCAATTCCGTTTCGCGTCGAGCTGGGGACGCGCGTGTGGAGGGTATCTCCGACGGAGCCGTGGCAATGGCTGTACACGCTTCATCCTCCAGCATGTTTCTCGGCACCGGTGGCAAAGACTTCGCATTGTCTGAGATGGTACCGACATTCTTCCAATTCATGACCATGAAGGCAAAGAAAGACAGCATTGGCGCGTTTACCGACCCGGAACTGCTCAAGACAAATGCCAAGAGCGTGTATCAGGGGATGGCAGCTCAGACAATGCATCTTCTCGCTCGCCAACCTGCCGAGAAAGATGTGACAGGATCTATCGAGTACCCCGGGCAGAAGCTCGTGGCATACTTGGTATCTGTCGCATTTATGTGTACATTCTTGGGTCTTTGTGTTATTATTGCCATCGCCTTGGCCTTCATAGCTCCTCGTGCGGTCACTCCTAACCGCCCAGGCTCCATTGCTTCCATGGCTACCATCATGGCAACAAGCCCTCTTCTCCGACAGGTCATGTCAGGCGCTGGCAAGGCTAGCGCCTCTGGACTTTGCCAGAAGCTTGAAGAATTCCGATACAAGACCGCTGTTACGTCAACACCGGCTTCGTTCCGCCTTGAAGCGGTACGACAAATGGGGACGGAAGCCGTTCGTCACGACCGTAAGGCATCCTCCAAGTCGTCTTGGTGGAAACCAACGGCCGGCCATTGGTGGTTCCTCGCGCTCGCTCTTATCGTCCCGCTTGCCATGATTGGGGCATTGGAAGGCATCCAGCACATTTCGGACAGTAACCAAGGCTTCCTCTCTGTTGGCCGCTCCAGCGCCACCATTTTTACCACCTTTATCCCCGCTGCTGTCGTGCTGGGGATAGCTAGCATGTACGCAAGGTTTGGAACCATGGCCGCCATCTTTGCTCCCTTTACCGCACTGAAGAAAGGGCATGCTACTGCCGAACGCACTGTGCACTTCAACGTCGTTGGCAGAAGTCTTCCGGTTGCCTTCATTCGCTCCATCAAGGCGTGGCACTTTGCTGTCGCTATCCTGGTGGCGGCCAACTTTGTCTCGCTATTTCTGTCCGTTGTTGTCTCCAGCTTGTACAGCGTTGTTGAGTTTGACAGGCCTGAAGATATGACTATTCATCGTCTCGATAACTTTAAGCTTGACAACGCAAAGCTGGCCATGCAGGACAACCACGCTGCCTCGATGGATAGCTTGATCCGCTATACTGGTCTCAACTATTCTCAGTGGACCTGGGAAGGGCTCGCATTCCCTCGCTACGAGCAAAATCAGTTCCCACTGGACAAGTTTCTCGGCGATGCGCCTCTCGAAGCCAAGGTGCAAGCTCTCCGACCTGGTTTGATGTGCTCCGTGGTCCCCGCCACGGATCGTGAGATTACTCAAGTGGAAGACAAGCAAAACACTGGCGCCTATGTCAAGCTGCCCTACCAAAACGAGTACTGGACCCCGATCCCAGGGCAAATCACCGTCGGGTTCAACACGACCATGAACTTTTCAGACTACTGCGACACGCCTCCTACCAAGAACGTGTCTCACGCAAACTGGATGCAGTATTTCAGCGTTCCGAACGACACCAGCTCGGCTTACATTGGCAAAGGATCTGTGCTCGTCTGGGACGGAAAGGACATCTATGGTGATGGTGCCGTCAATACGCACTCGTCCTCTCACGCAAGCGTGGAGTTTGACGTGGAAGACCATGGTTGTCCCAGCTTCGCCGTCACCTTTGGCACCATCAAGACAGTTCAGGCCGGCCACGATGGCGATGTCTCGTCCTGGAAGTTTGATCACGATCTCGCCACAGTCGTCTGCTACCAGACCTTTGAAGAAGTCACCACCGAAGTGACCTGGCAGCTCCCCGACTTTACCCTCGACCCATCCCGCCCACCCAAGGTCGACGAATCATCCGCCCGCAAGCTCAAGTCCAGCGCTGGCAGCGAGCACTTCCAGATCCCCGTCAACGCGTGGCTGGAAGGCCTCATGGACCCCGTCTACAACCGCACCATCCCCGCCCCC
>JANAKD010000889.1:0-11764 GCA_027627215.1 Lecanicillium saksenae | reverse complement strand
TGGCATTTTTTGGCTATTACCCTAGCTAAAATGAGAGGAAACTGATGAGACGTGACGTCGAGAACGGAATTACAAACCGTTATAAGCCCGCGCCGGGCTAGGCACGTACCTGGCCTGGTACACTAGTCCCGCTATAGAGAGAGCGATATACCACTAACCTATAGGGCAGAACTTGATCTAGTCTATTAGGGATTATAAGGGGACTCTAGACCGCCCCTAACTAGGTATTAATACTATACTATAATAGGCCTAATATAGGAGTAATGGTTTTCCCTTAGTATATAGTTTTTCCCTCCCTTAAGAAGATAGAAGTTCTATTGTAACGGGCTGAGCCCGGAAGCAGCTCGGTCGGCACTCTCGCCGTGATCCCGGCCATCGTGGCCGGGGTCCGCCAGCAAGCGAGATTGCGTCGGACGAGCTCAGGAGCGGAGCTCCCTAAGCTCTCCTTTCTCCTTTTTCTTCTTCTTTAGCTTTACAATACTCGTAGTAGTTGCCTAGTTAGGTTGTCAATACACTTAGCTTGGACCGTTATATCTATATAGGCTAACGTAGTTCACGGGTGAGTGGGCCACACGGGTGAGTGGGCCACTTCGCGTCAGTTTTTAATTGATCGTATTTAAAGCTCCCTAATATAGTATAAGAAAATGCCTTCTTTATTAAACGAGGCTAATATCATCAGCGCTCTCAAGGCTTTAGAAAAAGACCTAAATTTATCTATTTAAAGTACTATATAAATCTATAATATACCTTAATTAACACTTAAATATCATTAATAGAATATATTATATTAAGTTAATATAATACTAAAAGCTTGAAAATTATTAAATAAAGAGGAAAATCTTATTATTAAATATATTATTAACCTAGATATATAATACTAGCCACTATACCTATATAATATTAAAGCTATAGTAAATTATTTACTAAAGTTATAATATAGTATTCTAGTTAGAAGGAACTAGGTTATAAGCTTTATTAGACAATACCTAGAGATAATCACATATCTATCACATTAAATCGACTATTAAAGAGCCTAATATAAAGATCTAGATATAATTAAAGGCTAGTTTTAGCTTATAGAAAGTATAATTATAAAATATAATATATAAATAGTAGATATTTATAACTTTAATAAGACTAGCTTTATAATAGGCTTAATATTATTAGAAATAGTTATTATAGGCTTAAAAAAGTATATAAAAGGTTAAAAAGTATAACCTAGAAACTAATAATAGATAATAGTAATAGAGTATATTAATATAACTAGTACTATTCTTCTACTTTATATTATTATTATAAATAAAACCTACCTCTTATCTTAATATAAAAATAGCCTATTACTTTATAACTAGGCTATTTCTATTACTAAAAATAATTAAATAATAAATAAAAAAGGCTTAGATTAGATTTAATATTTTAATAAGTATATAAAAATAAAGATAATTAGCTAATTTTAACTCCTTATCTTTAATAGCTATAAAAGCTATTAATTAGTAGATTTTAAGTTATATTATAAGGTAAATAATATAATTATATTATATATACCTACTTATTTATTATATATACTTTAGTTATTAGATATTACTTACTTTTAGCTACTTAAAAGAATATATAGTTAAGTAATTAATAATCTAATAAAGGCTAAAGTAACTTATATTAATAAGGAGGAGTTTTTCCCTATATTTTATTTTATATATAAAGCTACCTTAACTAAATTAAATACTTTAGGAGGTTTTTAGGGGGCTAGAATTTAACCTTTTAATCTAGACTATATTATTTCCTAATTAAATATAAAATTATATATACCTTTACCTCTTAAGATATCTAATAGACTTAACCTTCCTTAGCTTCCTAAAATACCTAATAACCTAATAAAAGCTCTTTCTTATATAGAATATATTAAGAAAAAGATTAAAGGCTATTAAGATAACTCCTTAAGTAAAATTATTAAGAATTTAATATAAATATTAAAATATATAATAAAAANTAATATAATAAATAATATTATTATAAAAATAAATTAAGGAGTTAGAAGTAACTAATATATAACTTTCCTAGTGCTAATATATAAGAAAAAAATAGTTATAAATAAGAAGATCTCTTACTTTAGAGGCTAGTAAAAATTTAGCTACTTAATTATAAGAGAAGGGTAAAAGAAAATATAATAAGTCTAAAATTCCTAGTCTATTAATATAATATAAGCCACGCCACTGGCGCTATAGAAATTACGGTGAAATTAGCTATAATTCTAGAATATATAAAAAGGAGATAGAAATTACTTCTTTAGAGGATTCTAAGTAGTTTTTATTACTTAGATTTTAATTTATTTTATTACTTTTATTTATATACTATAAGGTTAGGGAAGGTGGCCTACTTACCTATATAACCCACTCACCTGTGAACTATGTTATAGTCTTTTAGTATATAATAATTAATTAATTAATTAATTAATAGAGGTAAGTAACCCTATATTACTTACCTAAATACTTTTATATTATAATTTCAGCTGTAGTTTTTCGGCAATTCTAAGGGGGTAAGTAGGCTATAAAGCCGTCTTTTTTTGTTTAACTAAAGCACTAACTTTAGGCAAATTCTCCATTACTAATGAGATGGGGCAAAAAGCACCCATCTCCGTAGCTAGAACGGGGATGCGCCTAAGGTATAAGTAGCGCCTACCCCCCCCCTATAGCTAGAAGACAATGAATCAATTCTTTTCTTGCCAATTTTACTTATTGAAAGTACGTTTGATCGCATGATCATTCGCGAGGCGTAATGCCTTTCGGATTTCCTTCTTCGCTTGCAGAAGTACTGGACTAGTCTCTATCGCGAGATTGGTAGGGGCCACGCCCGCTAGGAAAACGCCCTACGCCTGCACTAACGCGTCGGAATTGAATAATTCGGACTCCTGCTGAATGATTATTCTAAAAGCATCATTTTGATACCCCTCTCTACCCTGTACACCAACACCAAGTATAGGAAGAATTGCTGGTATGGAAATCCTGGACTATAACGTCGGCCACCCACCTACCGGTCACCCCCCCTTTCCGGTCACGTCTCCGCTACTGCCACCACACCCAACCTTCATAACAAGATATGCGTTTTCTCAGCGTATGATAATTATTTCTGCTTTAAAATTTGCCTATGTGTTCCTAATGGGCAAATACATAGAAGAAGACCTTTAAAATATAATATAAGATATATATAGTGGCATAAGTGGCCGGTAGGCTGTGAAGAAGTGGGAAGTGCCTTAGTCAATACTATAGGGTCGACTATATAGTATAATAATATGAAAGGAGGCTTTTAAGTAATATTAATGTCTTTTAGATACTTAGGAGAGGTATCTTTATGGCTGGATTTTAATCTAAGACGCCACTGGTAACCCTCCCACATATAATCAAGTCTAGAGGATGGTGGTATAAGTCCTTAAGAATAATAGTAATCTAGAACCTCTTAGTAAGAACTAGTTAGATGGTTTTTTAGCTTGCCATAAAGAGGTTAAGATATTAAGAGGTAAGAGACTTGATTTTAAGTGTATAAATAATGCCTTAACTAATATAATATAGGAGTTCTTTAAAATCCTTAAGCTTCTAGCTATTAAGAAGATCCTACCCTAAAACCGATATAATATAGATAAAATAGGCCTAGTAATAGGCCTTAGGGAGAATAGTCTAGTATTAGGATTATTAGTAAAGAAAGTGGTTATAAAGAAGTAGTCTAGTTAATACTTTTAAAGTATAATTATTAAGTATATCTTAGCTACTAGTAGGCTAATTAACCTTATAGTTATTTTCTAAGATAAGAGTATTTAATAGTAATAGTTTCCTTTAATTCTTTAAAAATACTAAAATTAGTACTTCTATATATTATTAAGAGATTAGATAAGTAATAAGATAGCTCTTAATTAACTATAGAATATCTTTATATCTTAAACTAAGCCTAATGGTAATAAGTAGTGACTTCTATTAATTAATAGTTATAGTAGCTATTATATAGTTAAATTCCTTAAAGAATATTATATTAATAATATCTTTCTTATTTTCCTTCTATCTTATAGCTTTTATATCTTTTAACCTCTTAATATAGCTGTTTTTAGCTTAGTGAAGTGGGTATATTACTAAGTACTTAAGAAATACCTTAATAATTATAACTCCTTATTAGTTAGTAAAAAAATCTTTCTAGAGTATTATATAGTGGCTAGAAGAGATAGTATAACTATTAAAAATATAATTACTAGTTAGAAAGGCTTTAAAATATAGCCTCTTAATAAGATAAGGCTAATAAAGAGTTTTCTACTAATAAAAGAGGTACCTCTAGTTATATCACCTATATTAAAATAGTATTAAAAGTAGCTAAATTATAATATCTCTATACCCTTTAACTTATATAAATTAAAATGGCTTTTTTACTATATTAATTATATCTTAAAGTAATACCTATAGAACTTAGCTAATATAATAGATAATTTAAAAGTAAATTAATACTTAAAATACTTATTTAGTAATTATATAAAGCTAGATATTATAACTTAAGACTAAGGTTAAGGTCTTAAGGCTAAAAAAATATATAAAAGTTAATACTAATCTTAATACTAAATTTATTAAAGTTATAGAGGTTTAAAATATATAGTCTCAACTAAAGAGGTAACTACTAGGTATTATAAGTAGCTTAATAATTAATATAGATGAATTTAAAGAGTCTAAGGGCTTAGGAATTGAATGATAGTAAATTTTTAATATCTATATTTTATTTGTTATTATTATGAGGCAGTTAAATAAAGGTGCGTGTTTGAGTGGGCTGAACGGAAAGGGGGGGTGACCGGTAGGTGGGTGGCTGACGTTAGTGGGTCCTCTGCTCACAGTACCGCTTGGTCTGTCGTCTTTTCCCAACACACTAATACTTCTGATGAACTCTGATTATACACTCTTCTTGTAAAATACCGTGTCTACCCCTTCGGAATCGTGAAAGGCTACCGTTTTCCACCGCATTAAGCCAACCGTAGCCTCGTCATATTACGAAATATATCAGGCATTCTTGCTAACGGTCGGTATTATTATTATGGGCGATGTAATCCCTGTCACGGTGTCCTTTTTCTTTCGCGGGGAAGGCAAAGTCGCGACGGTCACCGTTTTAAACCCAACAAGATTAAATTCCCTGAGCACTCCTGTTCTGAATGGTCTTATTGCTATAGCATCTTCTCTCGCTCAAGATGCCGACTTGCGCTGTGTGGTCATCACCGGAGGGCCCTGCACTTCGGGCTCAGCATTTATTGGCGGTGCCGACCTTGTTGAGGTCGCCGCAATCTAGCGTGCGAAGCTTTACGCGAGCTGCCGGTTCCCGTTATTGCGCGCATAAATGGTCACGCTTTGGGATGAGGTTTGTGCATCATGATGTCTGCGGACTTACGCATTGCCACCTCGGACGCCGTCTTCGGGATGCCAGAGGTGAGTCGGGGAGCAGGAAGTAGATGAAGAAGCTGACGAAGACGGTCAGGGCANCCCTCGAGGATGAAGATCCAGCGCCAGCCCTTGTAGCCGCGCAGGCCGTCCATCTTGCCGATGGCGGCGGCGAGGAGGCCGCCGAATGCACCGGCGAGAGTGGTGCTGTTGAAGAAGAAGGAGTATCGCTTCTGGGCCTCGGAGCGCTTGTACCACATGCCGATGAGGTAGAAGGCTGTGGATGTCAGTCATGTTTGCGCACCGGAATTTGGGTCTAGGAAAAGTCATTTACCTCCCGGGAACATGCCCGTCTCAAAAACACCGAGGAAGAAGCGCGTTGCCAGCAGGCCGCTGTAGTTGGTGATGAGACCCTGCATGATGGTGGTGAAGCCAAAGAGGAACATGTTGATGGAGAGCCAGACGTGGGGCTTGAACTTTTTCAGCAGGATGTTGGAGGGGATCTCGAACAGGCAGTAGGGGACGAAGAAGATGACGAGAGCGGTGTTGTACTTTGTGCTGTCGGGGTTGCCTGGCTCTTCGAGGTGGAGGTCCTTGGCGAGGTCAAAGACTTTGGCGTTGGCAATGTTGACGCGATCTACGAGCATGGAGGGTTAGCATCAATTGTCATGGCCAGGAAACAGGCAGCGCAGCACGGTAGAGAAGGATGCGAAGACGTACCCAAGAAAGCTAGCAGATACATGATGCAGAGAAAGGGCACGACGTGAAAGTCAATCTTGGTGAGGATGCGACGCTCGGTGGTGCCCGCGGGGACGGGGATATCTTCAACGGGCGAGGCCTCGAGGACGGCATTGTCGTGAGAGCCGTCGAGCGAGCCATTGCTCGTCTTTTCGTTGGCGACGGTGACGCCCATTGCGAATTAAAAAAAAAAGGATTCGACACGGGGAAAAGGCAAACAAACGGCTAGTCCTCTGACGGCGGAGGAGAGGATGGGAAAGATCAAAGACGTCGGCGCGGCGGAAGGGAATTGGGCGCAAAGCTCATCTTATTACTGTTTTTAGCTCTGCGACCTCGGTGCCGGTCGAATGTGGGCGGGTGGGATGGATTGGGGTAGCTCGTCGGGGTCTTTGGAGGAGATGACTTTTGGCTTCTTGAAAGCTGGAACCCTTTTTTTCCAGGCTGTGTGGATCTTGGTGGCGCACTAAGACCATTCATTGCACCCTGGTACAAAAAAAAAAGGTCTCCCGCGGGAGAGCTAGACAGACTAGATTACAGGGGAAAGGACAGCGGCAAGCCTGAGTTGTTTGTGCTCATCATCCATCCCGCGGACAGCAATCGTGGCGAAAAGGTTTGTTCTGGTGTTGTGGCTGGATTGCTCTGGTGGCGTCGGACGCCCCCCCGCGTCTTCAAGTTCCGAGTCCCAATGCCGAAAAGGACCAAGCCAAGAGAACGCCCCTGCCAAGTCGTCAGTCTGATCAAGAAGCGAGCATGGCAAACCAAAGAGTCATTCCAGTGGCTTTGCGCGCGCAGGCTGGTTCATGGAGTTCATAGGTTCCGTCCCAGGTACAACCCAAGCGCATTCCGTTCCGAGCCAGCGGTCTTACCCAAGTACCTAACTACAACTGGGTCGTCTGCTGGGGCCGCGACCTGCAGCGCGTTGACCTAACCTGGATGCTAGTGCAACCACACACTTGGCCTCACACTGCCATTCTTACTGCCGACCTTTCCGGATGGCAAAAGACCATGCATTGCATTGGAGCGTTGCCTACAAAGACACGCTGTGAGGCTGCTATTCCGTTCTACTGAATCGACAACAAATCTTGCCCGATTCAAGTCGAGGTTGCTTTTGCCTTGTCGCAGACCGCGTCGTACCCGAAATCACAAGACAAAAAAAAAGACACATGCCTGTCACTCTGTTTTAGCGTGCCGTTTATTGTCTCGTCTCTTTTCCCCGTCCCCAGCCCAGGGGCCTGACCCATCGTCAGTTCAGCCGCAGCGTCTTCGCTCCGTCGTAACTACGAATCTTCTGCTCCATGCGGTAATCATAATTAACAAACCGGGCCTCTCCGTCCGGCGCCCCAACTAATAAGTTACCTAGTGGGCTTTCACCCCGCAGTATTAGTGACTCTTATTTAGCAGCCTCGCCACTGGTGGGATACTGGAACCAGAGCTATCCCGATCGAGCCACGCAAGGGCTCAAGGGCTCTACACTGTCAAGGATCTAGAGTTGTGGCGAGATAAACTTCCCGCGCTGCAAGTCGTTCTCGGATGCACGGCCAAACCATATGTCAAAGCCAAATAGCATCTTTTTAAAACTTCATCTCTCATACGCAGTATTACTCTTCCTTTACCCTCCGCCGCAAGCCACCCTCCCGCCAACCATTGCCCAGCCAGTCTAGCCCGTGTTCCGCCCCGACGCCACCAGCCCAGCTCCGTGCTTTCTTTGTTCCGAACGCGCTCCTGCTTTGGTCCAAACACGAGCAAGCCCGGCTGCAACAACCGACCGCGGCTGAATGCACCTCAAAGCCTCACCATCTAAACACACTATTCTAGAAGCACCGTTGCACGCGCCATTATGACTCTGCTATCAGTACCAAGAGTAGCGCCCCAAGTTCGCACGCTGCTCCCAATCTCCTCCACACCTTGGCATCGTTCGACGGTGTCTTGTCCGCGCCGCAAACGCCTCCTCCGCGCATTCAACGCCGATCCGGGGTCGCGTCCCTGAGCCTTTCGTAGCCGTTGCTTTCCTTTAAAGCCGGTGCTGGAGCTGATTGTATTCAATGGTTGATACCATCGGCAAGTCACGTTCGCTACCGCCGGATCATCAAAGCAGCGCGCTGTGATGAAAGGCACCCACCGCAATATGCATGTCGCATGCCGGGATCGACGCTACAGCTGCATGCAACCTTGATTCCAGAGCCGCATCGTCTTGGTGATAATTTCCACCGCCCAAGTAACGGTAAAGGTGCTTGAAATGCATCAATGCCGTAGATTGCTGGTAATCAGTAGCTTCCAGATCGTAATTGGCACAAAAGAATACTTGTTGTCGAAATTCAGAGTAAATCGACAGAAAAAGTGCTACAGCGAGAGCACAGCTAAGAATACTGCACTGTAGGTATAAACATCTCTAGCGTAGGTGATGCCGTCAACGTCGCTCAGCAGCTCTGCCAGCAACTCGCCAAACAGCTCCCAGCAGCCACCGCATCAATCCCATCTCGTCCCGTCTACGCCTGTATCCGCACGCCGCATAAAAGAAATTCGTCCAATTCACACCATCCTCGCCCTGTGCATACCGACACTACCATGGCAAGCCGCGCCTCGACAAAGGACCCCACCATGCAGAGCGGCGTTTGCACCTCCATCTGAGCTCAACCTGAGAGGCGATAAACGTCCCCGCCACGTGCCGGTTGAACAGATTCACACCTCAGTTAAATCTAGCTGCCAAACTCTAATTCCCTGAAAATTAGTTAATCCGTCCATATATATCCGAATTTCTCAATTCTTTCCTCTGCCTTCTCCTCCTTCGTTTCTAGTTACTCTCCCTCTCTGGTCACCCACTCGCTCTCAAACTCTGACGCGAAGCGTATGGGAGCATACCCGCAGCAAGAGCTCACTTTAATCAGTTGCATCTGAACAGGGAGTTCCTCTGCCATCCCCTCTCCGACTCTGAGCTCACTTTTCCACATTTGCTTTCCCTTCACCATGGCCGAGGGCGGCAATGCTCCCGAGGACTTCTACTCGCATCCGTATCTATTCGGGGCCGGCCTCGGCAACACAGCCTGGGGCACAGAAGCAGACTACTCGCAGTACAGTCACGATGCTTTTCTGGAAATTCACAGCGCCGATCCGCAGGTCGACTCGTTATTCGACTGTTTCAACCCGACCTCCATCGGGCATGGGGAGGAACACATTGAAAACAGCTGGGACAGTGGCGTCTGGAGCAGCGTCACCAGCGAATTCAACAACGAAGTGATTAGCCTCTCACAGCTCCCAGAGGGAGAAATGCTCCAAAGGTAAGTCAGAAGCTCCGGCGCATTCAACACATCATCTCGTAACTGACACCTCCAGGACCCTAATTCAACCTCCCCCGCCAGAGCTGCTTGACCCTCGCTTCGCTGCACCCCTCACGCCACCAAAGCAACGGATCCCACATCAGTCCGTCGTCAAGCAGGAGTACTCTCCGCTGCAGCACATTGCAGAGCTCACGTACAACCGGCCCGTTCAGGCTTCGTCCGTGGTTGTGCCGCACATTCAATACGGCCTTCCAACTGTCATCCGCACAAGCAACCTTTCCCAGGTTCCTGTCCCCGTTGCAGCTCCTCCATCGCCAATCTCCCCCACCAGACGCAAACGCGCGTCTTCCTCTGCTCGGTCTACGCCCTGCACCACTGAGCACGCCGGCATATCCAAGCCCAAGAAGCGCATGATCAAGCCGCAGGTGAATGGTGGCAGAGCACGCATGACACCCCGACAACAGGAGCTGCGCCGGCTCATAGACTCCGAGGGCACAGGCATCTTTCACCAACACATCCCCTCTGCCGAGGTGGGCGCCGCCAACCATGCGGAGCTGATGCGCATGTTTGCCAAGAGGCCAGAAGATTGCAGCGGCCCGGAAGTGGACCACACGTTTCCCACCACTGCCGAGGAGGAGCTCGTATATGTTCAGGAACTGTACCACGCGATCTGGGACTGGGATGACTACGGCGAAATGGCCAAGACGCTTGGTGCGGAGAACATGGCCATGTGGCACGAGGCACAAATGCTCAGCGATGGCGATCCGCGAAAAACAGCACTGCTGAACCATATACCGTCCAGAGCGACGCAGCAGCAAAAGGTGCTCAGCCGAGTGCTGTCCGACTACATTGTGGAAGAACTCTGCTGGCGTCTAGTTGTAAGTGGCCGCCGACTACTATTCCAGGCATCACTAACATGGAGGGTGCAGAAACTCGCCCAAGACGCTCAACGGGGGATCGCCACTGTCGACTACTGGTCCGGCGCGGACGGGGCATAGGAGTCCTACACGTCGTTTCGGTACCGCGTGGCCGCCATGTGCGACAGCCTGCGCTCGTCCAAGCAGCTGGTCAAGTCGCTGCTCAGCGCCGGCAGCGGCTGGTGCATGCGCATCGCCAACAACCCCAAGGGCGAGTTCACGCACAAGGTCAACAACATGAAAGTCAATCGCCGCAAGAATGAACGCCTGCGAGAGGCGACAAACTCGCAGAAGAAGGAGGAGATGTAAACCAGGCAGTTGTATTGGGAGGATCTGGTGATATTATGGGGGCTACCATTTCATTTTCTATATTTCGTTTCTTTTACTATTTGACAACTGAAAACGGCGACGGCTGGGTTTTTTGGGTTTTTCGTTTTTCTGGGATAATTCAGCTCGGGTTGCTGGTAGAGGTGCCAACGACACCACGAAAGAATGATAGATCTGCACTTCACNAAAAAAAAGCCGGGCAAGATGAGGATATCATATAATATTATCATAATCTATGCTATACAAATAAGTGAAACAACGCTATGCCATATTTCTTTTTCAAAGTCTGCCGTTTGAGTCATCTTCCTCGATAGGGGTGCCCAGTGGCCGTTTAACGAAGCGGCTGCGCTCCCAGCCGTCAATATCGTCAATATACTTTTCGCGGGCAAGCTGATACTTGCCAATCTTGGGCAGGATCTTGGCCCAGATCAGCCAGTACACGCCTCCCGCGCCAATGACGCCGAATCCAACCACGCAGTGAATGTAGTACGGCAGGTTCTCGTACACGTTCTGCCCCTCGGTCGGCGGCACAAACGGCGCCACGACGAGGTACACGTTGCTGAGGCAGAAGAAGGCGGCGACGGGCCAGGTGGCCTTGAATGGCGGGTACCAGTTGCGCTTCTCCTTGTTGCGGTAGAGGTAGACGAGCCCCGCGCCGACAAAGGCGTTGATGATGGCGAGCGGGTACGAGATGAGGTTGAGGACGAAGTTGTAGGCGTCGCCCTGGGGCGGGGCGAGCATGGTGATGGTGGTGATGGCCCAGTGCTCGAAGAGGCCCGCGAGCGGCGCGTTGAAGGGCCGGTTGCTGGCCCAGAAGCGGGAGAAGGGCAGGACGCCCTCGCGGCCGAGCTCCTGGACGAGGCGGCCCTGGGAGAAGATGACGCTGAGGACGTTGCCGTAGGCGGAGAGGGCGACGAAGACGGAGAGGGCGCGCTCGGCCGACTCGCCGTACATGTTGCGGAACAGCGAGGCGGCGACGAGGCGCTTCGACTGGAGCATCTCCTTCTTGGAGACGGCGGCAAAGTAGGAGACGTTGGCGAGCATGTAGAGGACCGAGATGGAGCCGATGGCGAGCGGCGCGGCGCGCTTGAGGGTGCGCGTCGGGTTCTTGGTC
>JANAKD010000888.1:0-11794 GCA_027627215.1 Lecanicillium saksenae | reverse complement strand
CTTAAGCTGGGCCCCAAGCAGTACATGGTCTGCGACGAGCACATCCCGTATGGTCTCTCGGTCGAGATGACCTCGGGTGCCGTGCCCAGCAACTGCATCGCCATCACGCTGGTCCCTGACTGCGTGGCTTCCGGCAGCGCCGTCAAGGGACACAAGATCACCAAGTCTCGCTGCATGAAGGTTGCCAAGGCCTAGATGCATTACGCGGAGATGTCTCTTTTGTTTTCACGGCTGTCTTTTTTTAGCATGCATGGGAAGGACAAGGATAGATTATAGCGAACGCATTACGGTACATGATGATTACTGCTGCATCAACCTATAGAGTATTGCATAATAAATAATTATTAATATTTTCAGCCAAAATTTTCATTCTTCTGCACTGTATGCAGAGATTTATTTCACCTCGTGTATAGTATCAACTCGCGTTCTCATGCGTTGGCCGTTTTGCCAGCGACGGAGTGCAGGGTAAGTGGTAATTGGTGGGGTTCGGTGGTCTTGATGCTGCTGCCAAGACGGGCCGACACAAATGGCCAGGCTAGTCGATGGCAAAATGTTACGATGCTATGGATCCATGGCAAACATAATGTTGATGATGGGGGCCAGTATTCGGCGGATCCCAAACCTTTGTTGACGTGACGAGAGAAACCGTGAACTGGTGTAAGACTTGTAACGAACATGGCCAAAGACTTGCGTTGCGCAGGCTACCCACCGCACCCTACGATGAAAGAGCAAAAATTATGTCATTGAATGAAACTGCGCATCGAGTCAGCGTAATAAATTCTTCTTTCTTGTCCAAGTCTCCCAGAGACCAGCAAATGATTCCATTTCAAGTCCAACTTTTTGCTCGTCACTGTCCTCCCAAAACGGCTAGGCCCATAAAACCCTCGGACATCGGTATACTTCAAGTCCGACAGCCTTCTCGCAAGGGTGGCTGCGGATCGGCGTCGGACACTCCAGCCAGTCCAAATTTGGGGCTTTGGCTTGATCATTTTCAATTATCCTCGTCTTGTCAGGACAAGCAGGGGATAGATGGCTTCAGCCCTGCCGCGTGTTGCTGTAAGACGGGGGAATTTTGCGACTCGGACTGATGACGCAGCGTCGCTTTCGCTTTCGGAAGAATTAGCGGAAAACGAGATGGCATCTCCAGTTGCATTTGCGACAATGTTGTCCATCATACGGCGTCACACACCTTGCTTTTGGCCAGTCTGTACTCGACCACAGACATACTCAACTGGCAATTGCGCAAGTATTGAGGAACTGTAGTCTGGCACACGAGATCTAATCTCAGACAGGTATCAGATGGGTAGGACCCTTGACTTTCGTGATAGTGTACGGCTCTGAAATGTGAATGGCGGATATGCCGAGCTGTCCCTGTCCCTGTCGTTCGCCTCGTGGCTCGTCGCCCCCCCTCCCTGCCCGTCATTACGACTTGGCGTCTCAATATGAACCCATAGCTCAGCGTTCTTACTTTAATACCAATGGCGATATTCGTTACCCAATACAACAAAGGTGCACGTCCAGTCTGTCTGAGGGCCGACGTCCCATTGGCCAAGTCGGTTTTTTCCCGCACCCAAGCGTAAACTCAAACAGGCCAAAGCTGAAATGGTGGAGCAGCGCAGTAATGCGTATTCTAGCAGAGGGCGCTAGCAGGAAAGCGATGAGAACGATCCTCAAATTTCCCTGCGGTCGTCGGTCATCGGCTCTATGGCTGTCCGTGCAGGTAAACTGACTTGCCGGGGGGTGTTGTGGCTGGCAGACATAGTTTGGACCTTGTGAGCTGCCATTAAATGCCCGCTTGGATAATTTCTTCTGTTCGCGAGTTTTCCATATTTATAACATCCTCCTTGTCCCTTCCTCCAGAGAGCGTGTACTTGGCAGTTTCATTACAAGCGTAACTCATCCAGACATCCCCGTCTAAAGCTTGTCGCTGGCAACCGACTCACAAACTCCAGCCGACCGCTTCCAATACCACCACATTCACATTCACTAGTCAGCCGCATCCCCCTTTGTTTGACAAGAAACTGCCCGTCACATTTTCTTTGCATTTCTACTTTTTCTTTCTTTCAAAATGGCTGCCGCTGCAACCGAAACAGTTGCACCCCGATTGTCCTACGAAAAGACACGCCCCGACGGCAACACCATGTCCACCACGGCCAGTATCCGGGAAGAAAGCGAAAAGCGATCCGACTCGACCGACCAACAACAAAAGGAGCCAGAATTCGTGTACCCAGGCACCTTGGCGGTCTCGCTCACGCTCTTCGCGCTCTGCATTTCCATCTTCCTCGTCGCCCTGGATCAGACCATCATCGCGCCGGCTCTCGGCGCCATCACAAAGCAGTTCAGCAGCACAAAGGATATTGTAAGTCGCGCCTTGCCTTTCCACCTTGCAAAAAGCGATTTTCTTGTTAACAAAGCCCTTTCTTTTTTTCTTTTCTAGGGCTGGTATGGCTCCTCATATCTCCTCACCTCGACATGTCTGCAGCCCATTTACGGAGTCATCTACCGCCAATTCAACGTCAAGTGGTCCTTCCTGATGGCCATTTTTATTTTCGAAGTCGGTAGCCTGCTATGCGCCGTTTCGCCTTCATCTGTTGCCTTCATCGTTGGCCGCGCCATTGCCGGGATGGGCACCGCGGGCATCTTTGCCGGCGCCGTCGTCATTCTCGCCCACACTCGTACGTCTTCTCTTGTCCGCGAGCCCGACTCGAAACATGGCCCCAGTCACTAACATTTCATGATACCAGTTCCTCTGGCTAAGCGCCCGCTCGCATTCGGCCTCATCGGCGGCATGTGGGGTATCGCCTCCGTCGCCGGTCCCCTCCTCGGCGGTGCTTTCACGGACAACGTCACCTGGCGCTGGTGCTTCTACATCAACCTGCCTGTGGGTGCTCTCGCCGTGGCCATCGTCATGTGGGTTGTCCACATCAAGCGTAATACGAAATCCTCTGAGGGTCTCTCCCTCATTCAGCGCATCTTGAAGCTCGACCTCCTCGGCGCCGCCATCTTCATCCCCGCCATTATTTGCCTTCTCCTCGCTCTTCAATGGGGTGGTGCCGATTATCCCTGGGGCAACTCGCGCATCATTGGCCTCTTTGTTGGCGCCGGCGTCATGTCCGTCATCTTCATTGCTGTCCAGTGGTGGCGTGCTGACCAGGGCACCTTCCCTCCTTTCCTGTTCAAAAGCCGAAGCTTGGTCGCCGCCATGGCATTCTGCTTCTTCTTTGGTGCTGGTTTCTTCCCCTTGATCTACTATCTGTGTAAGTTGACTAAAGCTTGCGCCAGGTTGATGCGATAGCTAACGAATTATTTAGCTCTTTACTTCCAGGCTATTCAGGGCGTCAGTGCTGTCCAAGCTGGAATCAAGGTTCTTCCTTTACTGCTCGCTACTGTCGTCTGCTCCGTCGCTTCCGGCGGCATCGTTTCTCGCTTCGGTCGCTACAAGCCCGTGATTGTACCTTGCACGGTGCTCTTCGCTGTTGGCGCTGGCCTCATCACCACCTTTAACACCCACACGCCTCTCCGGGAATGGTTTGGCTACCAAGTTCTTGCTGGCCTTGGCATTGGTGCTGGTTTCCAGATTGGCGCCCTTGTCGTTCAAACTGTTCTTCCTCAAGAATGGATCCCCGTCGGTACCGCTTGTGTCCAGTTTTTCCAGAGTCTGGGTGGTGCCATTTTCATTGCGGTCGGCCAAACTGTATTCCAGAATGGTCTCATTGAAGGAATTGAGAGCGCCAATCTCGGTATCCAGGACCCTCGCATCTTTATCAACGCTGGCGTCTCGCAGGCCAGGGCTATCCTCATCAAGATGCACCGCGAAGATGCTCTGCCACTCGTCCTCGATGCTTACATGAAGGGTCTGCGCAACGCATACTACATTTCGCTCGCTTGCGCCATCTGTGCATTCCTGGCAGTGCTATGCCTTGAGAATAAGTCGGTTAAGAAAAACCAGAAAAAGACTGCAGATATCGAAGCTACTGCGGCCTAAATTGGTATCATCATCGTTTCATTGGGCGGCGTTTGTTATTTGCTGTATTATTTTGGGCTGTTTCATAGAGCGGACTGCATGACAGAGTAGAGTATATAGGCGCACTGCGCACGGTTTGTGTACACTAAATGTCCACCATTTCAAGTGTTCCCCTTCATTCTTCAAACGCATTCTCATATGCTTATGAACATCCCCGGAAATATTTGCTACTGAGAATCTTCAGGTGGTCGATCCCACACATTTTGATTTTGCACAGCTCTCAAGTCTGGGTCGATACCAACGAATTGTAGCACCCAATCCCGGACCAACTTTGTCTTCAAAATCTGTGGGTTTTCCGGTGTGAAAGTATTGGAAAGGGTTCTCGAGCTATAACTAGCCCTTGCGTCCTTTCTCTTGCTCCAAAGCAAGTGCACTTTTGTCTGCCCCCGTCGCAAGCTTTGACCGTAGACCTTGCCGCGGAAAACGTGCAATGCAACATTTTGCAGCAGAACAACGTCTTGCCGGCGTAATCTAGGTATCTCGCTGGTTGGAACAGCGTCGCTGGAGAGCCAGAAAGTAACAGCAAAGCCGGATCTGGTATCGTCGCCGAGGAGAACTTCGACCAGAGAGAGTGTCCTGCCCCATTTAGTGGTGACTGACCGGGGTTGTGCAATGGAGAGTATGCCAGCAATGATATTAACCGTGATAGTCTGTGGCTGCAGTGAGATGACCTGCTTGGCCGAGGGGATGTCTTCCAAGTCGGAGAGATGTGCGGGCGGAATGTTTGGTGCAGGAGGACGCGGTGCGGATGTCACGTTAGTGGCAGTCGAGGTCGATAGAAATGAGGTTTCCTCCAGGAACGTGGTTGTCAAATCCTCTTCCCCTAGCTGAGAAGATGGCAAGGAGTTGTGCAGCGCAAGCGACTGCTCACAAAACTCGCTGAGGGCCGCCTCGTCACCCTTCCTGGAATCAGCACCAGCGTATGACGAAGTGAGCGATGACGGGCAAAAGAAATCAGCATCTTGAAAATCACCGTTAAGTGATCTTTCTAAGAAATCATTCGCCTGGCTGAAGCCTGTGTGAAGCGGCTCGCGATGGAGTGCTATCGATCGCCAGGGTGCAATGGTCGCAACTGAGCTTTCATGACATCCTGCGTGATGGCCATCGGAACCAAGGAATTGCCGAAATGGTTCATTAAAATATTCGACCGTGCCACACTTTTCATCAAACGAAGAGGGCGACGGTGCACCCGCGAGGAGTATTATTCGTGGAGGCATGAGTGTTGTTCATCACCTCACTGCATGTGGCCCACGCATGGTGTGACAGAATCTAAGATCCGATGAAGAATGGTGACCTTGCGTTCTTGATCACGTCGACGGTACAGGCAGGCTTCAAATTAAACCCCCGAAAATTCAATTCCGAGAGGCGGTGTTATGTCACTGGGCCGACGCACTCAGATCTCATTCATGTTGTTGTGTATGGGAAAAACAGCGTGAGCGCAGGCGCGGCCCCATAGAGTGAAGCGTGCACGGTCTTGGCTTGGCCTGCTGGCTCTGTCTGCCTAACAGCGAGTGGTGGCCGTGGTACAGCAGAATAACACGAATCGATAAACAAAGGGAAAGCGAAGAAATTCTCAAATCTTTTTGCAAAATTTTATTTATTTTTGCTTCGTTTGCTTCAACGCAAAATATATACTTTATCTGCTGTTTTGGGCCGGAAAGAGTCGGCCAAGTCCGCCAGTCTTGGAGGATTCCAGCGACCCTTAGAGGCTGCAGCTGAAGCCCATCGTGAGTGATGTTTAGGCTCGGCACTATTAACACTGTTTAGTATGTGATTAGCAACGGAATTGTCAGCGCATGGCCCATAGTCCACAGCTGTGTTTCTTGCTTACCGCACAGAGGCCGCCAGACCGCGGACGCTGAAATCTGCCTGTTAGTATCGCTCCCATATTTTTGGTATCCGTCGTTACTCACGCATCCCTGAAATCAAGTCTGTTAGCATTTGTCTCGAAAGTAGAATGTGCCTGAGAGTACTTACATAGCCACCGCCACATGAGCAGCAGATATAGTTCGTGGGGCACTTTGTGCCATCACGGCACTGTGGTTCATATGATAAGCAATTCATCCCCCTGAAATAACATTCATGATAGTAGAAAGGAGCCACTTACAGTAACATCTCTCACCTCCATTTCGGGGGCAGCGACGGCCAAGGAGGCCAAGGCAGCGAAGACGATGGTGGCGAAACGCATGGCGGCGGGCGGTCAAGGGTTGTACAAGAAATTGAGCTTGTGCAATTGATATTTTGTTTCTTATTGTTCTGTTGGAATATCTCCATGAAATTAGGGCTGGATTCATGGGATATATATAGGTTCGACAGAGAGCAGCGTTCCCGAAATCGGGGGCCAGGGCGAGCTGCTGTTCGGCTCCTCGGCGTTCAGCTTCCCCAGATCAGCGCAGAGCATGCCCATTCTCATCTTCCAGCTAAGAAACTCAATTCGAGACAACAGCAGCGCGTGACATTTTGCACGTTGCAGTTCTAGGAAGGTGTTTTGGGATGGCTACAAAACTAGCTGATACCAAGACGCTTGTGGCGGGCACTAGAGTCGTCTATTGGGCGTCGCTGGGCTGAGCCGCACATGCACCATCACCGAAAGGATTCATAGAGTCCGCTGCGGCTGAAATGCTTACAGGAAAGTTGCATGGCAACCCCGCATTCTCATTCGCGTAAATGGATAGTAACTGCCGAAGCTCTTCAATTCGGGTTTCTTCGTTTGAAATACGGTGTTTCGTCTAACCTGCGATGGTGGCGGCACAAATCAGCCTACTTCCAGCCTCGTTGCTCGGCGCGACATCCCGTGCGGTGTTCCGGACAATCATTTTCATTTGCTTATGTTTATTATTGATTATCGTTTTTTCGACTACTGTACATTTATTTTTACAATTTTGTAGCTCAAAGCCCGTCATCAAGTCATCCAGCCGCTCATCCACTCCAGCGAACCTTCTCCTCAGCCAATGTCCGGTAGAGTCCCAGCGACAGAAATTCTTCTTCGGCGATATACCCACCGAACATGTCCTCGAGCTCGCCGTCAAACATTCTTGCGGCCCAATTCTGGTTTGACACGGCGCAGTCATCTGCCAGTGGCTGGTCAAGCAGCGTCGCGTAGAAGTGTCTCATGGCGGCACTCATCTGCTCGGCCGTGCCCATGTACGTGCTGAATGACATGAACTGGGGAACTCCATCAATCTTTTGACTGAACTCCGCAAGATCGCTCTCTGCATCTGAATCATCGCTATCCGGCTGTTTAGATTGCATCCTCAGCTTTTGTCTCTTATGGTTCAGCCTGGTGACAAACTGTTTGCCCTCGTCGCGATAGTTGTCTGAAATGGCTGTGTTCAATACCTTCAGAGCGTCCTTCATTGGTGGCAGGGGCTTCTGGTCATCTTTGAGATCATGCTTAGGCAGCTGAATATACTGCGCAAACGCCGGCGCAGGATTGGCCAAGCCCAGTCCGCCGTGCTCGACACTCATGTACAGGAAACAGTCTGGAACGGTGTCTTTGTTGTCATCACCAAAGCGCTCCTGAATCGTCTTCCGTACATGGCTTGCCACATTGCCCGACGAGTCCGACTCGCTGTCGCGGCGATACAAATAGCGCTGAGCGTATTGCAGCGCGTCCAGCACCATGATTGGATGATCATCGCCCAACCCAACAATGACTTGTCCAAAATTGTTGGGCAAGAAATTTTTGATGTAGGCATTGTAGGCTTGTATGTGTGACATTACAGACGTGCGAGACTTGAGCTGGAATCGCAACTCATCCATGTGGTCTTTGATCGCAGTCTTGTTCGCCTTCCACTTCCACTCCTTCTCGTCAAAAGTCAGAAATCCCCATTTGACTTCATTGTTCGGCAGTTTCACCAGCGCATCTTTCGACGCCGCTTTAAATCGGGGATTAGACTCGTCGACAGCGTGCGCATAGGCCGTTTTCTCTTTGTTCAACTGCAGCCCCATGACTTTGGTGAATTCGCAGATGGTTTCCCACGCGCTAGCGCACTGCGATGGCTGTCCCCAAAACCACAAATCGTCATGATTGCGGTAGAGATGTGATCCACCAGTCTTTTGATTGACAGCAAAGTCTAGGACGAACAACAGCAGCTCGGAGATTCCGTCGGTCAGCTGGAAAGATACAGGAATACCAGTCTTGCGGGTCAACACTGCTCCATTTGTGCCGTCTTCCTGAAATTGAATGCGCATATCGAGGAAAGACTTGGTGAATTGAACCAACTCCTTTGGGAAATGGAAATACTCCATTATTGTGACGAGAGTTGAATGGGGTAGAGATGGGCCAAACCACTCAAAGTCACTTTGCAGCAAGCAAAACTGCCCATGGACGATTTTCTGGACAGCCATTTCGGCAGAACAAACACGAAGAATGTCAGTTTTCAGGTTGAAAACATTGGGCGAGCCATGCTTCAAGTCTGTCAGATTTGCCTGGATTTGTTCGTTGGAATCATCTGAGGCGTTGTCATCATAGGCACCCACGCCACTATTGCTATCCATGTGACTCGGGAGTCGAGGAGAGAAGAATATTCTTCTGTACATGTCGTTTCTCAGCTCCCTGACAGAGTTATATGTGGTTTGCGTCCCAAACTCAGGAATATGCGATTTGATTGCTGCAGTGCGTTTTTCATCCTCCTTAGCTTTCCAGACACTCGTCACTGGCAACACCCAAGCATGCTGCAGTGCATTAAATACTTGAACGGAAATCCATTGTCCAACGCATTGAATCAGAATGGAGTCAAGCAGCTCAATGTCCATGTACACACGATATTTTCCATTGATGGCTTTGCGCATTTCTGCCTTGATAGGGTTGTCGCCCCATGACCAGCGCTCAATTGCAGCTAGCTTCAGGTCGATCTTGAGAATGTCGGCAATCTCACTGAGCACATTCTCTCGGCTGCTAAGATCGATCATGGCACGACGTTTCTCACTACCCAGTTGATCCGCACTGAGAATGGCCTTGATTGCAGCCTTGACCATGGTCACGTTGATTGGAATGGTACCGTTGCTGCCATGAAAGATTGAATGGCGCATGTTGGCTAGAAGAGTTGTGCGCAAGTCCGCCAGCTCATCGACAGCGGTACTTTCCTTCTTGTAACGCGGTCCAGAGTGGAACAAGTCGTCAAGAAACTCGGTGATATTGTCTTTGTCGGTAGTTCGAAGATTTGTCACCAGGCTTTCCCAGACCTGTCTTTGAGCGTGCATCTCTTTGCGTCCCACAGAGATACCCTCGTCGTCCGAGGAGACGTCAGACTCCTGGTCGCCATGTTTGGCGGAAGAAATTGACTCAGAGAGTTCCCCGAAACGAAAGTTTGCCCATTCGTTGGTCAATTTTCCGAACAGGATGGTATACTCCATGCGACGCTGGGATTGGTGAAGGTAAGCAAGGAGCTCACCGCGCCACGACAGCGCAGCAGAAGGGGAGAATCCGGACGAGTACTTCGCATTAGATAGCATGCGCTCAATGTTGTCGAGGCGATCTTCTAGAGATGAATGAGCGGCGGATGATCGGACTTTGCCGCCTTTTGCCCGAAGCCCGGCACGAGTGTTGACTTCAATCTCGGGAGCTCCCGCATAGGCTTTTCGAACTGCAGTGAGCAGCCTAGTGACGTCCGCCTCGAGATCTTGAGGATTGGCATTGGCGTTGCCAGGCTTGTATGCCAGCTTTGCTTCTGCGTCGTGGACGTAGCCTTTTATCTCCTCCAAGCGAGCTTCTGCCTTGTCCCATTTATTTGTCGTAACATGTTTCATGGTAGACAGGATCGCTGCCGAAGAAGAAGCGGCGGTAGCCATGGTCGCGACTGAAAATCGGGCTTTGGGATGGTGGTTGGTTAATGCTCGAATCCCCTTGGCAGCTGTGAAAACTGCAGTTGAGGTTAACCAGCACAGATATCTTGCTGGCGCCATCGCCCCCTTTATATGTGCGTGCCGTCACCACGCTTGCCCAATTCAGTCGGTGAGGGCACGAGCTGAGTTTGCGAGACTGCTTTTACGGGCAGCCCAAAAAGTGGGAACTCACAACCGCCTGAATTCTTCATTGGCCCTGATATTGTTCAATAAGAGCTGTAGCAAGCAAATGTTCGCGGCATTGACTCACGCGGCAATGGCACAGCCTCAATCTTTGCTGCTTGCCACCACACTATTTAAGTTGTAGTTACCGAATTGGGCCTCACCGTGGACCACGGGATTTAGTTTGCGTTTTGGCTGCATAGGCGCCAGGCAACAGCATCAAGGCTGGGGGAAACGGGCTGCGTATCATAACTTTCCTTACCAAATCGATATTGCGCTTTGTGGTCATCCACAATGCCTGGACTTGTGTGGCACTATTAGTTGATAGAACGCCAGCCAAGGTTGATCAACAGTGCAGTAGAGTTTCAGCCAAACCATCGACGATGTAGCCAACCGATGCTAGCACCTACGCGCCACCGAACCCCCGCAATCCTACAACTGCGGCTCGAAAGTGGAGGAGGGCTGTGTTGAGCTATGCGTGAGCAAATGAGCTATGGCTACCTGCATGTGCATGTTCCTCTAGCAACAAAACTTGTCAGGCAATTGCGGTTACGTCCGATGAGCAACGTAAATGCTGCTCGATGTAAATGATTGCAACAAATTCATGACATTATTGTCGTGAGCATTTCGCGAGCAACGCAATAGGAGCTAGCTAATACAGACACCAAAGCTCCAACCCACTGAAGATTGTTGGAGGAACTGGGCCACAGCCTAGCTAACTTCTCCACAACCAGCAAGCATCCCAGTAGCCGAGGCTAACTAGCCGCCCTGACAGCCAGAACCGACGGCCTGACTTTCAAACTAAACAGCTTTCTACTCGTCTGGACGCAACAAGGCTGGTTCGTCCGCAACTCAATCAATCGAGAAGCCAGCTGATAGCTCCGTCCTTCTTTCGAATTCGGCCCCAGCAGCTTCAGTATCTTGCAACTTTCTGTTGAACCCCCGTTACTGCGGTGTCCGTTACCACCGCCGTCTCCGAAGCTCGCAGTAGAGCCAAAGCCGGAGTACGCCGCGTTCGTTATTCCACTAAGGGCAGGCGGACATGGCGTCGTCAATCTTTGACATCAGGGAGCACGTCATCCCTGGCGAACATACGCGCGAGTATGCCCGCGCAAAGGCAAACTCCCAGGAAGAGACATTGGTCATCCATGTGAAGCAGTATACGCCAAAGGGTAACGGCGCGCCACAGAAGGGTGATGTGAACATCATCGGCGCCCATGCTAATGGCTTCCCCAAGGTAAGCTACCTCACAGAATCCAAACGCCAGCCGCGGGTATTCTTGCGGAATCGCAACTAATTGACTAACGCCACGTAAAGGAATTATACGAGCCATTGTGGGAAGACTTATTAAAGAACCTCACCAGCAAGGGTGTTCGTGTCGGCTCTATCTGGATAGCCGACTGTGCCTGGCAAGGCCAAAGCGGTATCCTGAACCAAGACAGGCTTGGTGATGACCGTATGTCAATTTCGGCGATTAATCTATTCAATTTGCGGCAAACACTAATATGATGCACAATAGCCAGTTGGTTTGACTACTCCAGGGACATGCTCCAGATGATCAACCACTTTCGCATGCCGCGTCCGCTCGTTGGCATGGGCCACTCCTTCGGTGCCTGCGCCATCACCAAGCTCGCAATCTTCCACCCCCGTCTTTTTAGCTCCCTCATCCTCATCGATCCTGTCATCACCACGCACCATCCCGACTTTCTCGAGGGCTACCTGACACCGCCCCTCATGAGCTCCAAGCGCCGCGACGTGTGG
>JANAKD010000887.1:0-11803 GCA_027627215.1 Lecanicillium saksenae | reverse complement strand
AGCTTTACCATGAAGCACCATATGGTAAATTCCTGGTTCTGGATCCCAAGGAGCTTATTGCCTATATGCACAAGGGACATCGCGACGATCCCAATAGAGATCTGGCCTTTATTCTCGAAAACGCACCAGATATACCTTTAGCCCGTGGCAAGTGGCAGGACTGTTGTACCGTGCTAAAGTGGCAGGACCGTTGTGCCGTGCTAAAGTGGCAGGCAAGCTTGGCTGTCTGGCGGATGCGTCGAGGTCCTGCTTCGATGTATAGCACGGAGCCACCACCGGCGTATTAATCAAGCCAAGCTCCCCAAGCGCTGGCTCCCGACCCCCTTACCAAAGAGAGGTACCTAGAATAGAGCTGTTTTCGAGCTCTTGGCCTTTTGTATGTTACATGCATTTCTGTAGGTAGCTACCGCTTAACGCTCTACTATATATCTTCACCCACTGCAATCTCGTCTCGAGTGCTAGAATCCTTGACAAGTGTGTTCTAGAGGCGATAATGCCGTAGTGAATTTCGGGGTCGACTGTGTCCCGTTCATCGCGTTGGAGTTCTTCAGATGGGTCACATGTATCGCATGTAGGTCCTTCAATATACCCATACCCTGTCTTTTTCCTCTTTGGCTTCCTCATCTGTGGCATTTTTAGTCCACATTTCTTCGAGAATATCGGGGATCAGATATATCTCACGTTCCGCCTGAGGGGCAGCCATGCAGTGATGGGGCCGCGGCCAAGATCATTAAAGCTGCTGTTTGTGCGACGATTTGTCGAAGCACAAACAAGCGGTGGTCCGGCGCTGCGGCTTTCAGTGGCGTTGTGAGTGCCTGTGAACAGCTCTGCAGTGGTTACATGCCAGGTACTCAGGTGCCACAGCGGCCAAAATAGCGGTTACCTTTCCACACCATGCTATTTAAAATCACTAAATGCACCCGCGCCACCCATTTCGGTTATTATGGTAATATCTCTACACCAGCCAGCAGCTTATGATACACAGCGAAAAAGTGACAAAAGCGAAAGAGTATGCGAAAAGTGACAATGGAGGCGTTGAGGATTATTTTGTGATATTCGTCGCTTCCAGGATGCGCTCGGGCGAGTCGTTCAAGCCTCGCTTAGATTAGAAAACCAGCAAACTCGGATACCCAGGTAGTCACAATGGCCGTCAGGCTTCTCGCATCAACAATACAAAAAGCTCATCTTCCACGGCGACTGCTCGCGTAAGCGACTCATATTTGTTATTCATTCCCGTCTTTCCAGCGTATTGTATTAATATGCTCAATTATTTTATGGGACAGGCGAACTGGAGGAGGACGCCTGTCACGGCGGTCCCCGGCTGGGGCTATCTCGATTGGGGCACGGAAAGTCGCCTTGTCGACATCTGCGCGTGAATGTGCACGATGTACAAAAACTCCTGTAATTGACAAAAGCGTTCGAAATCGCGCTACGATATCCATTACTTGCCCAAATGCGTTTGTATGGCTGCCGAAATGAGTCCTCTGGACACGGAAATTGAGAGCCCAGAAGTAGAAAAGGGGAAGAGGTCCAGAAGAGGATCAAAACAGAGCAGATCCCCCGCCTCGTTTATATGACTCAATTCTACAATTGGCGATTTATAGAATATAACAAGATATCCGATCTATTAGTATTAATATGAATATATTCGTAAAATGCCACCAAAAAGATGTCTTGACCGCACACGAAGACACGAAATACTTACATTACCAACGATTTATAAAGCACCACAGTCTCTGCTATTTTAATAGCATGAATAATTTCATAAAACAATAGGAGAACATACAACGGTCCGTATTTCCTGCGTCGACAGGCCTGTTGCGTACCAAATCAGAGGACAGCAAAGGAGTAAATCTTATGATGCTCACACAGCAACAAAATCGAACGAAAAATGCATACTCTATGCATCCGCAACGCCAGCAAAGCACGGAAGTCCGCAATGCGGAGGATCGCCTTCGGCAGATTGGGAGAGTTTTGGCAAAGTTAGCGAATCAGGAAAATGTAATTCTAGCCCGGCAGGCCGAAGATGGCAGAAAATCTCGAGAGCGGGAGATGATGAGATTGGAGGCATCAACGGTCTTACAGACTATTCTGTGAGCCAGACAGCAAGCATAAATCGATTGACATGATGCAGCCCGTACAATAATACACATTTTATGTAATGGTGTGTATAATAAGTATCGTGCTGCCTATCTCATTGTCCACTGAGGACTGTACTTCACTAGCTTACACGCTCACTGCAGCCAGCCTTGCGTCGAGCTGCCATGCCCATCGGAGTTGGTTTGCCTACTGTTTGCCTCTTTCAACGTCACGTCTTGTTCCCAGTCAAGCCTTGCCAGCTATGGCACAGTGCAAATCCAGATTTAGAACTCTTAGAGGACCATGACATTGCACAGTTCTGGTCGAATATCAGCGCAAGATTGGGAAGGCTCGGTGTTGATCTCAACAAGGTTCTCAAGACGGTGGGACTATATTGGCGCACGATTCTGTTGGACGGATTGCAGGCAATCGCTCCAGGCCGGATGGTGCGAGGGTTGGGCTAGAAAGCGTGAGGAGGTCGAGGTATTCCTCACTGGTGTCCGTAGGGCCTACCACGACAACAAGGCACTCATGTATATGCCATTTCACATCTACGCGCAGAAACCGGAAAACATGGTTTGATATATCAGACATTGGCCGGGAAACGACGAATTGCGGGAATGTGACGCAGCTTGAAATGGTCAGCATTTACGAACTTGTTGTATATCTTTCGAAGAGGCGTCGAACTCCGTTTGCGCTGATGATGCAGCCATATGTGTTTTCGACTATTTCGTGTGAGGGAAATGAACAAAAGAGCCATGCCCACTAGCGTTACAGATCTTTTGGCGACTATTTCTGAAAAATGGAAGTTATGCTTCGTTTATATTTACATGCATACGAATAAATCGTGGGCGAAGAGCCGCATTAAACACTGGCTGTAGAGATACATTTGCTCACTCCTATCTCGACATCGCGGTCCATCAGCTCCACTACACTCTCTGTCAATGTCAACCTTGTCGGAAGAGGGTTCGCACTCCTAACGGGATGGCGACGGTAACCACCATGCCCATCGCTTCCGCCGATTGTGTCGACAAGGGTTACTGAGTGGTTTGATTTGGGCGAAGTACAAAATAAAATAGGTCGAAGGTGCGACTTGAAGAGCAGTTTAATATGAGGGAAGAGTACGGGAAGATTCGTGGTGATGGTGGCGAGAAAGGATTCTCGTATACCCCAGGCACCAGCTGTTTGAGGGCCGTTGATAGGATCCTGCTTTGGCCTGGTTAACGCATGACGCAGTATGCTAAAGCGAGAAGACAGCAACATACAACCGTAATTAGAACGCCCCGTAAGAGGGAACACACAACCACGAAGATGCCCGAGGTGAAGAGAAGAGTCGAGGCAATCTTCTGAGATATTTTCAATCCAGATTTCCACAAAATGGGCACAGGAATCGACATGAGGTACAAATCCGTTGCGGCATTCAACGCAAGATTTGTCCATATTATCTGCGTCGCAACGGCAGGCTGACAGGCATCTTGCGTCCTTGGTCAATTCAGGGATGGAACACGCTTCGGGTGCGACAACACTTACTACCGGGGTCAGGATAAATCTGCCAATACTTATGAAACGGTCTACAGGAGAGAAAGGTTGTTGCCATGAGTGCAATGAATGTCGACCCCAGGAGGGCGAATGCGAAATAGGTTTGGCTGGTATAACTCTTGTGCAATCCGGACTAGCATATCGCCTGGTATGTAAGCAAATGCGCAATCTACACACGCAGGAGCAGCAGAGTAAACATAATGCCAAACAGCAGCAACCTACCGTCAGTCGGATGTAATAACATAGCATCGATGTTTTGAGTAGCCAAAGGACAAAGCCGTACGATGTCCATCCCGCAATCTGAATGCGTGAACCGATGATGCTGTGTCATTTATTAGCGCGCAGTGCACCCATCAAAATTCCAGCTAATGTTTCTCGCTACTTACCGTAGTTGGTGCTCGGGATTGTTTGGAGAGAGAGCGGCTCTCTCTATATCGGTCATACCTCCATTAGCGAGACCCTTGGCCACGTTTCCGACACTGAATGCCAGAGCCGTCTCTCCGGCGTAAAAAACCTAGCGCGTCTCGATCAGCGAAAACAACATAATTGCAGAAATGAGGAGTAACGACTCACCAGCGCAAGAGGGACCAGATAGTCGTCCCAGTCAAGCTTTCGAATACCGATAGACGATATCCTAAAATAGGTCCTCCAGCCGGTGATGAGAATAGCTACAGATAAAAGTGACCAAGACTCAACCACGAATCGCTTAAATGCCGCCTCGGGACTCATTTCTGCGGGATACTATGCGAAGTGGCTAGGATAGTGATTAATGAAATCACCTAGTAGTTGGCGAGATGGGGATACCACACATCACTATCTGCGGCGATCGCAAATATACAGTGGGCGGATGATAAACGCAAAAATTAAAGAAAAGAAATCTCGAGGGCGAAAATGGGAAGGAGAATACTAGTAGGAATGAGCACAGTCGCCCAACATGTCTTGGTTAGGCTTCCTGGCCGTGACGCACTCCCCTATCACAGGCAGTATGGTGCTGTTCAAGACACGCATAAGACATGTCTGGGCTATGACTTGGCTAGGCGGCTCGATCTTTGCACAAAATCAAAGCTTCTCTAGCGATAGCCTGCGTCGTCAACGTCAAGAAGCCTAAGCCTACCCAGGCTTTTCGTAAGTATATTAAAATATGGTGGGCACCAACTGCTGCGGGTGAGGGTTAGAGTTCATGTCTGGCGAGTGCCTTCTGACACTACTGGTCTCTGCGCAGCTACTGGTACTTGTACTGGTAGACTGCAGTTTTGCTAAGCTGTCGTCACAGTGTTGCGCAGATCCTCACCTACAATGCCGGGGGGCAACCATCCTTGCGAAGAATGCAGATTAACCACGTCAAAGCAATTTGGCGCAGTGGACGCGGTAAATACACTGCAGTAAGGCCCGCACAATCTGGCAAGCATTGTATTAATAATCCCAGTGCAGGGCCACAACCCGGAGGGTACTTCAAAGCAAGCGGCTTGCGACAAAGCTGCCAGTCTCACCTCGCTAGTCGCACGATTGATGTCTTTCGCAAGCAGACGTATTCAATTCATTTCAGTCCAATTCATGCAACCTATGCAAAAGCGCACTTGAGCAAAATGCGGCAAGCAAGCGCCAAGCCTTGCACCATGCAACTATCGCAAACTCTGTCCTCCACCCGTCAATTGAAGGTGTCGTTCCCAAGCTGGTACCCGCGAGGGACGTCGTGCGGAGGTATCGATCGGATGCTCAGGCGGACCATTGACTGAGCGGAAGGTCCAACCCAAATGTTGCCTGACCTTCTATTTCTGTCTAGTGTATTTTCGTCTCGTTGAAACCGACGGTGTCTCGCCGAAAGCACCGGGACCAACCCAGGCGTTACAAAATGCGTGTTAATAGGTGGATTTTTTCTTCTGTAGAAAGATCAATAGAAAGGCCCTATATACATAAAAGGGTGATTAGATGAAGCCCCCAGGTTTATCACAAATTGAAGTTCCAGATCCATCAAACCAGCCCGGCATCTGATCACGACCGATGTCTTCACCGCAGAAACCAAGACCTAGCAAACCCCAGCCAGTTGTCGTACTAAGGCACCCCGAGCCGATCTGAGCATGCGTTAACAGAGGACACATGGCCCTAAAAGTTACTATAGCTTTCCATATAATTTTCAAGTAGTGGCACACCATTCTCTTTGAGCCGCCCAAAAGGCAGATGAATTTTGGTGACGTAAAACAGTGCGGGGGGCGGAATTGCAGGATCACAAAACCACTATAACTCCATTTCCAGGGGCAGCAGTGCCTGGTTCCAACGGATCTGGGCGCTATTTTGCCACTAACGAAGCTCACGCAGATCTCAGGTGAGATAATCGTGAGAGTCAACGGCGACATAAATATAGCTTTTGTGGCTAGGATCATGGCTTTAAAAGTACGAGAGTTTTTTGTTTCAATGTGGTGCCGTAGACATCAGTACGTATTGTAACCTTTAGTAGAGGTGATTCGCAGCTGTGAACAAGTAACCATTTGGCGTTTCTGCGTCTACCCAAACTTCTACTGGTACCTATAGGGCCCCGAAGGTACAGCAGTGGTACTGTACCTCTGATGGAGCCACCGCCCCAGGCACCCCACGCCTTTAAGAGGCTCCCACTACTATCCTTAATTAACAAGAGAGGGACAGTCATTCCGCCTTTATCTGTAGTCTACTATCAACTTATATTAACAAGCCAGGTGTGCTCCTTAAGCTGTTGCAGCCCTTCGAATACAGTTTTGTCGCCGTGCCGGTACCTGCCTGCGGCTTCATCCATATTTTGAGATCTCTGCCATACTGATAGCAAAATGTCATGAAGAGTCTTGCCAACAACATCTATCTCGACTACATCAACTGCATCTACGTCCGTAACCCCTGACCTCTCTTCCCCAATATCGCGATACCGGTTAGGCATGATCAGCTTTACGCTGTCTTTGAATATTTGCTTCGATAATACCACCGTCTTGTCATTGTGTCTTGCAGTACCCGGTGCTGTCGTAATTGTCCACTCCAATTCATCTAGGATGCAGCTCCGGGTTCCAAGAAGGTTCTCGAGGCTAGTGTAGGGCGGTAGAATAAACCCGTTTTCTGCTTGCGGTACGGTTTCCTGCGCGTAATTCTCGATAGTTTGAAGCAAATGCAGGCTTTGCATCTTCTTCGCTACTTCAAGGTCTGCTGCGGTCATGAAATCATCCTTCTCCATAGCCAGCAAAACGCGGCAGATATAAACACCAGTTGATGTGATAGCACCGACTTCTTCCAGGCAACAGTCTTCTAGCGACACTGCACCACAGACAGCATCGATAACGGCGAAAGATGTCTCCAGTAGCTGCACCGCATTGGTGCTTTTCCGCTGTATGGTTATCGGACCGTCTTTGATGATGCACACGTCTGTACCTGAAACAGAATCTTTCACTTGCTTGTTGAGTCGTTTATCGTTTTTAATCTTGTCCAAGAAGCGCTCTGTGTCGCCTCCACGTCTAATAAGAAAGAGCAAATCAGAAACTTGTCTCGTATGGACGTATTCCCCATCGATCTGTTCCCAGTAAATTCCTGTTGGGTCAACACCACCCAAAGGGATGATGCCATATGACTGCAGGCGTATCAGGGTATCAATATGGTCACATTGCTCGGCAGACATCGGCCCTCTATCGTACGGAGTAGTGCAGAACTTCTGATCTCGGCTTTGTTCCATGTAAAACTGGCTAAGCGCCCGGATCTCGTCGAAGGATTGCGCCTTATTCCATGCTGCCCGCGTTTTCTGTTCTATCTCGAGGTCTGTCAACATTGCTGTTTGAGAAGTGTGATGGTTTCTAAGTAAAACGTTACGGGCGACCTGAAGGCTTAAACACCTGCCAATGGTTGGCAAAATACGACTCAACGGCCTCATTCTGCCCCATGTTGGCTTCCTGCCATTTGTACGTCCTCAACTGTTGTCACCCGAGATTCTCTACACCTGCTGTTGCCTACCAAGTCCCGTTTTGAGTACAGTAAAAAACGCTGCAAAACATGTAACGTAAGGGTTGAAACGTTTTTGGAAGGGCTTTAGTAGCATGAGGGCTTTGCGCTGTTCGACTGCATAATCTTGCCAAGCCAACATAGGGGTCAGCGATCAAGGAATGGACTTAAAGCGGGAAAGACTCTGAAAGGGGTGGGCATCCAGAAATGCAAAGCATCCAAAATGAAAGATCGGAAGTACATACAAGAAGTTGGTCACTTGCGAACAACAGGCATCAAGAGTGAGGCCAGTCTCTGCCGCAGAAAATAGGAGTTCCAACTGCAGCCACTGAGTTCTTTTTTGCCCACTTGTCGCTCCAACGTCTCTATTTCGTTGCCTTCCAGTGCGACAAACCTCAAAGGTAGGCCAACGCAGTGGAAACAATACCAAAATGTCTGGTAGCATCGGAAAGTCCCAACAGGACGGATTGCCGGAGGCCAACGACAACATTCGAAAGACAGCCAAGTATCTTACTCGGGCGATGAACCAGCCTTTGGACCGCAACTCGTACGGGCCAACAACACGACAACAACCGCCATCAAGAACAGGCTGAAGAGACTCTCGAGAACGTCTCTCCACCACTGCAGGATGAACTGCAGGATGAAGCACAAGAGGTTGAGCAATTGCTCTGCTGTCCAGTCATGAAAGAGTCCATGCCAGCACCCAGGATCGAACTTCGGCTGCCAGAAAGAAGAGCCTGAGCAACCATTGTGGAGAAGGGAACAAGCACATCTCCGACAACTATAGGTGTCGAAATCGCTGAGGCAGAACAAAGATATAAGCAAAGGTATGTATTCGAATGGGAGAGAAGCGAGGCACTTCACGGGTCAAATTGGCGGTGTCGTCGGCGATCTGGCAGGCCTCGGGGACGCTGGAAATTTGGCGGCACCGTTGCATTGTCAGACAGCTTGGATATCTTTGCTGTGCGTTGGCGTTTTTCTCGACAGGGTGGCCGCTCCTGTAGTATTTCCGGGGCGACTTGCTCGACGTATGACTCTAACTCCCAAGTTGTCTCCTTTTTAGACCGGCTGAAACCTGTCCATTGCACCAGAACACTGATCTCATCTTCGCCTTTGTCATTTTTTAATTTTCGGCTTCGGAGGGCTGCAAACATCTCATAACACTCCGGGTCAGGGGCAGGGCGAGGTGTTTTTCCATAGCCGCAGAAGGCTGTCGGGGTTATCGTATTGTACCTCAGCCTCGCGGACCAACTCAGCCGGTTCGTTCGATCCGAGAGGTTTCAGTTTCAGCGACAGAATACCTGGTGCAGGCCACTCGTAGCCTTCGTATTTCCACTGTTGGCCCCTGTAGTGAACTAATTGTTCTGCGTCCGACATGTCTGACTGTCGTTTCTCGCTCGTTGATGCTCCGATGTTGTGTCGATCAGGGAGCTGGCTAGGCTTGCTCAGAGGTGCTGGTTCCGCATGTTGTGTAGGTCCGTTTAGCAATGCTGACTCGTCTGGCGGCATTGGTTTGTTCGATGGCGCTGAAGTGTCCGGCGCTGCACCACTGATTGGCGATGCTGCTTCATTCGGTGACACTGCTTCTTCTTTCGGTGGTGCTGCTTGATCCGGTAGTGCCGTTTGATCCGATGTCGCAACTTGATTCGGTGTCGCGACTTGATTCGGCGACACGGCTTTGGTTGGCGATGCAGCTTCGCTCGACTCTGTTTCTTCCCCCGGTGAGAAGTGATTCAAGATTTGCCGTAGGGGCATCATCCTGGCCGTTTAAACGATTGTTTCTCAAGCAACGACCTGGCTGAGACGTTCAAATTCTGGCGTGGTGGAGGAAGAATTTGAGTCGTTGGTCTCTCCGTATGTAACGCGGCCTAGGAGACGCGCTAGCTGTGCTCCTCCGCATTACAGTGGTGGGGTGCGTACCTTAGAGCCTGAACCCCCAAATAAAAAAGTTAATCGGGAGAAGCCACAACCACGAACCAGAATCGGGCATGGCCGAAAGGGAACATGAGGATGAAACGGCATCCTGATCAGGAAACCACCAGCGACCAAACAACTGGTCAAAAACAGCACCAAGTCACGGATGCAGAAAAGGAGAAAAGCAGAAAAGCACAAAAGCACAAAAGCACAAAAGCACAAAAGCACAAAAGCACAAAAAAACAAGTGGGCAGCTGCTGCACCGGACGGTTGGAAAGCGCTCAAAGTAGACAATTTGGTCTGCCTTCTGGTCTAGTTTCGGTCAAATGAGGGATAGAAGGAAGACGTACGAGCAACAAATCACTTGCCAAAAGAGTAAATGAGTCAAAGTTGAAGCCAGTTCTACCGGCAGCAACGGCGAATTTAAAAATTGGCTAATGAGCACTGAAAAAATCGTCCATGTTGCTGCCCGATGTGTCGATCCGACTGCGTTCCAGCTGCAAACTTGACCACTTAGATTTACTCTCCAGCCAATGGCGCTGCCTCGGGTAACTTCCTAATCAGGCCAGCGGCCAACCATGGCATCACAGGCCCAGTTCGCGTGAGGGCATCAGAAGTCGGTCAGATCAATGATTACCTCCGCAGCGTAGTCGAATCATGTACAGAGCTTACATTGTTTCACAGTTTCACTCCTTTTCTATTTCTTTTTTTTTTTCAAAGTTCGCGTGCGCTGTATAAAACACAGCTTAGCGTGGCAGCCTAAAGCTTCGCAACTACTTCCTATTAAATCTCGAGCTATCTGCCCAAATTCTGTGTTCATGGATAAAGTACCTGAACAATACCAATACAACGACAACGAGAATCCTTTGCTTGACGGCATGAGGTATACTGAGTATGGCGCTGACGCTGGCGATTACATGTATCAAGACGCTGGGTTGGGACTACTTGCAGAGCGCTCGTGGGTCGCGATACAGCCAGGTGACGCACATCGAACACGATCTGACAGGCGAGGATAACGACATGCAGTCTTTTTTGCCTGGTCCTGTTGCTGCTCCCGGGCCGAAATTATCATGGCGACATGAACTGATGCCTCTACTTAATTTCGGCCACCTCATCGGACTTGCTTTGCTGCTCCTTTTTTGGTATCTGTACGTCTTCGCTGGCTCTAGCAGCAGCCATGGACTTGACTGCCGCTGCGGCTCCATCCCACATTCAATTCATAAGGGCAACATTTGTTGGGGTGGGCTTGATAATCAGAAAGAGAGCAAAGATCACATTGTCAAATTTAACCAGAGTTCCAATCGCGACTACCTCTCCATCTGCCAAAGTGAAGTCACTTGAACCGACATTCCCACGGACTGGACCAAGGCTCTCTCGTTCAAGTACCTTGCTCGCACCGTGCTGCCTGAAGCACTCACCCCTGGCCTGGCTGTGGCTATCCTTTCTTGCAGCTTTACTCTTTCTCAGTATGTATCGAATAAATATAATATACCTATATGCGAAATTTCAGGACACATGAAATTACATATTTCTATTTGCTACTCGCTCACTATTTTGATAAACATTTACTCTTCCTGAAGCCTCATCACCTTTTTGCGCCTGTTTTTCTTGCTATTCCCTACTCAATCTCCCGCCTCTACCTCTTTCTCTCTTCCCCTTGCGCCTGTTTTTGCTTTGACACTCCTGGTGCTCTATATACTCGTTTCTTTTCTCTATTAAACCAAGTATCCCAGTTGGTTCGCCTTTTTGGTACTTGCCATAAGAGTTAATACTCTTGTTTGTCGAATGTGGACTGGACATGACGCCGAGGAAATACCTCACGCGATTATGCAACTCAAACTTACAGACTTCGCTTCCGTATAGGAATTCATACTCTGCAGGACGCCACAAAATGTTGCCTGTAGAGAAGTTGTATGCCATGGTGACGTCTCTGGATAGTCGGCCCCTCCAACGCCGCGTCCCGGAGAAACCTCAGTAGTTGCGTGATGTGTTACAGATCTTGTGTGCTGCATAGCTAATTGCCTATGCGTCGCGAACAGCCGTCACAGCGTTGCCATATTCCGGTGTAAAAAGCTCTACACCGCTAGCCAGTGTGATTTATTCGGTGTCTTCCAGGGCCAAAGATGATTACTGTGTCCCCGGAGGCTGGCATGACGATGGCAAGCTCCGCTGACCACCTTCGCTATGCCGCCGCTTCTTCTTTTGTGGCGGCGAGATTGCTCGAGCCATCGCCGTCGTGGCTGTAGTAGAAGGAGAAGAAATAACACGGATGGCGTTTTTGCTCGAGGCGCCAGCGTCGCGACGATGACAGGCATACAAAGAC
>JANAKD010000886.1:0-11832 GCA_027627215.1 Lecanicillium saksenae | reverse complement strand
TGCTGTATATAGCGTGACACTTGAGCGCCAGCGTCTCCACCTCCCGGATGCCGTCGTCCTTGAACACGGCGGCGCCCTGATCCTGGCGATCTCTGTCCGCGTCTATTATGGCGTGCAGCTGCTTCAGAGCGGCCGCCGTGGCGTTGACGTCAAACACGGTGTCGTGTAGTTCACTCTCGGCCTCGCGGACCAGCTCCATGTACGTCTGCAGCGTCGTGCCCAGCTGCACGCCAGTCGTGACGATTCGCAGGATGGAGCCTGTCGCCGTCACCGGGTCCGTTATGTTGGTGAGCATTGTGCCGTAGGACTCTGGGGAGACATTTCTCGAGCGGCAACGTCAATGGCAAAGCAGGAGCGTGTATTCCCTTTTGGTCGTAAACTCGGTGCTGCATGTACTCGGTGGTGTAAGGTGGAAAGGCACTCAGAGCGCTTCTCTTCAATTAAATCCCACAGGGTGGCTGAGTCTTTGTCGCAAAAAGGAACTGATGATGACCGTGGCGCCTACCATGCATATGCATACACAGTCTCTGCAACTACTACCTAAGATCTGCGGGAGGGGAGCTCTAGTAACTAGGTAGCCGTCCGGTAACCCTCTGGTGGCCTTGCTGTTAACATGTACCTACCTGGGTAGATAGCTACCAATATAGAGCATTGACGAGTAGTGGCAGGTACCTCGACATCGAGGTAATGAGGTTGCCTTGCTGGTTGCCTTGCTGGTTGCCTTGCTGGTTGCCTCGCAAGCTGCCTTTGCGGACGCTGCGCTCCAGGGCCAGCCAATCCCATATCCAATACCTACACTTGACCCGATGGGCCTTTTTTTNCTCCACACCATTCCTTAATTATATCATTACTATCCAGTGTCCAGCTCCATTTTGGGGGGCGCATATACGAAGGTTTTGCCAGGAAGAGCTTCGAGTCGAGGCCTTAAGGCTATGGCTCCTTAGCAACGCCTGCAGCCCACCAAGGGGGACAAAAAGGACCACCCACTGAAGCGATAGAAGGATGTTGAAAATAATAATAAATATTAGAATAATAAGCATATAAGAAATAGCCAGGGATTATTTATTTTTTATATAAAAGTGCTATTACTTTGGAACTGGTACATGTTAAACCTGATAGCTAACAATGTATTTTGTCCCTGTTGTGCCCACTTCTCGGCACCCCGTCTTGAACCGCGCCAACCATCACAGGTCTAGTGAGAACCACCTACATACACCCTTCACACAACACTCAAACCTCCGAGGTCATCAGCTCTCGCCTTCCCTTACCTACCAACTCAATCGCCAGCAGAGGCCCGATTCAATCAATCATCAATACACAACGCCCTGGTCCTCCTGCTCGCCCACCATGCAGTGCCTTTTGCGCCGGGCGCGCGTCACTCCCCTTGCGCCATGCTGCTCATCCTCACTCCCATCATACATCTCATCCACCGCAAGCGCCACCACCGTCGCGCGGCGGCCATTCACGTCTCTCCCCTCTGTCCTCCAGAAATCCATGCCCTCTCGGCCCAAGCCGCCGCCCGACTCCGAAATCGAAGAGTCCTACCTCAAAGGCAGCGGTCCCGGTGGTCAAAAAATCGTACGTTGCTCCCTCTCTCTTCATGTTTCCCCTTGCCTTGACAAAAATCTTTCTTTGGCAAAACAAGAGCGCAATAAAAAAAAATTAACTAACCAAACCTCAGAACAAAACAAATTCTGCCGTCCAGCTCAAGCACATCCCCACAGGCATCGTCGTCAAGTCACAGGCCACCCGCTCGCGCGCCCAGAACCGCAAGCACGCGCGCGAGATCCTTGCCCAGCGCCTCGACGACTTGTACAACGGGGACCAGAGCCGCGCCAGCATCGTCGGCGCGGTCAGGAAGAAAAAGTCGGACAGCGCCGCCAAGAAGAGCAAGAGGAAGTACAAGAAGCTAGAGGAGGAAAAGGCGGCCGCCGCCGCCGCAGAGCAGGCCGAGCAGGATGCGCGACTAGAGGAACCGGAGCAAACAGATGCATCGCTGGATTATACAGAGACAACGCGACAGACTGATAAGACTGATCAGACTCTCGCAGGGGACGCAGCAACGGCTGCAGAGACAACCAGCGCAGCGAAAAAATCAGACGTGGAAACATCGCACATAGAATCCAACAAGCCTACAGGTGCTGTTGGCAGACCATAATTATAGACATGCACAAGCAACAAGCCCATCGGTCAGTGGCTTGAAAAATCACAACGCATTTTTACTAAGTATACAAACTTAACCGTCGCATTCTTCCTGGGCTAAACCCTTAGCAAAGATATAAAAAAGAATTTTTTGGTGTCAAACTTCAGCGTCTAGTCCGTAAGCCTCGTAAAATACCCAGCCGGGCTACATCGCACGAGCCGTTGCCATTCCCCTTGTAAACCAGCACCCAACCTCCGTGATCCTGTCAAAAGCATGTTGCAAATATGAGAGTCGATTGTGGCACGCACGAGGCCGACAATATTCTGCGCCGTTCGCCACCTTCGCAATCCTTGCCCGCGATGAAGGAAACGAGGTTTTTGTTTTGGTCTTTCTTCGCTGGATGGGGTCAGCTGATATCCTACGAGTCAACGAGTCGGGGGAGCTCACCTTAGAAGCACTTGCGGTGGACAATGGAGGGACCGCTCTCGTCGTACTCCTGCTTGGAGATCCACATTTGCTGGAAGGTGGACAGGGAGGCGAGAATGGAACCACCGATCCAGACGGAGTACTTGCGCTCGGGGGGAGCAATGATCTTGACCTTCATGGAAGAGGGAGCAAGAGTGGTAATCTCCTTCTGCATACGGTCGGCAAGACCAGGGTACATAGTAGTACCACCAGACTGTAGAGTGAGTTAGCTTGGGTTCTGGGGGCTGCTGGGAGCAGGCTAAACGTACCATGACAATGTTGCCGTAGAGATCCTTGCGGACATCGACATCGCACTTGATGATCGAGTTGAAGGTGGTGGCGTGGATACCGCCAGACTCGAGACCGAGGACGGAGGGCTGGAAGAGAGCCTCGGGGGTACGGAAACGCTCGTTGCCAATGGTGATGACCTGACCGTCGGGAAGCTCGTACGACTTCTCGAGGGAAGAGCTCTGGGCAGCAGTCTGGATCTCCTGCTCAAAGTCGAGAGCGACGTAGCAGAGCTTCTCCTTGATGTCACGAACGATTTCACGCTCGGCGGTGGTGGAGAAGGCGTAACCGCGCTCGGCGAGAATCTTCATGAGGTAGTCGGTAAGGTCACGACCAGCCATGTCGACACGGGCAATGGCGTGGGGGAGAGCGAAACCCTCGTAGATGGGGACAACGTGGGTGACACCGTCACCGGAGTCGAGGACGATACCGGTGGTACGACCAGAGGCGTAGAGAGAGAGGACGGCCTGGATGGAGACGTAGAAGGCCGGGGCGTTGAAGGTCTCAAAGACGATCTGGGTCATCTTCTCACGGTTGGACTTGGGGTTGATGGGAGCCTCGGTGAGGAGGACGGGGTGCTCCTCGGGGGCGACACGGAGCTCGTTGTAGAAGGTGTGGTGCCAAATCTTCTCCATGTCGTCCCAGTTGGTGACGACACCGTGCTCAATGGGGTAGCGGAGGGTAAGGATACCACGCTTGGACTGAGCCTCGTCACCGACGTAGGAGTCCTTCTGGCCCATACCGATCATGATACTGTGAGGGGAGCGTTAGACGTTGGGTTGGGCGTTTTGGCGTTGGGAGAGGCGCATGCGCTGAGGGTTTCGTCTCAGGCGCGCCAACTCTCATTTCTTTCTTTGTTCTTCGAAAACTTACCCATGGTGACGGGGACGACCGACAATGGAAGCTGAGGTGACGGGTTAGCAGCTGTTCGGAAAGCATCGCCAGCCACGAGGCGCGCTGCGTTGGCCGTTGGGCCAAAAAGCGTGCGAGCTGGTGACAGGAGCTAAAGTGGGGTACTCACGGAAAACAGCTCGGGGCGCATCATCACCGGCGAAACCGGCCTTGCACATACCGGAACTGCAGGGCTGGTCAGTATGCGAAAAAGAAAATCAAAAGCCTCCATGGTCGAGCTGAGCCCCGAATTATGCCTTTCCTGGACCGGGCAGGGGAAAACTGCGCGTCGCGTTGTCGCGGGTGGGCGTCGATGCCTCTGTCGACATGGCAGATCGGACCAGGAGGGGTAAGGGGGGCTCAGGCTGGCGAACAAGTCGGTGAGGCGGTGGGGGGTGATTGAGCTTACCCATTGTCGAATGACGAGGGCAGCAACTTCTTCTGCAAGAGGGAAAAGGAATGTCAGTGATTGATTCGAGATGACTTGCAAAGCAACGGCATCGCAGGTCGTGAGCGCTGGCAGCAGACCGCGGGGAGGGGCGGCGGGATTGCGTAGACGCGGCGAGCTGACGAGGACAACGTACCCTCCATGGTTGCGAGTTTTGGTGTTTGTGAGCGAAAAGGGGATTCGGTAAGGGACGAAAGGATGAAAAGAGCTCAAGGGACGACGAGGACCTCGAGAGCTTAGATGAAGAGTGTCGGAAGATGGAGAATGAGCCAAAGGGGGAAAGACTCGGAGTCGGGGGGAGAAGGAAGATGGAGTGGGAATTGAATGTTTTTGTAGAGGGAAACAAGAACAAGAGGGAAAGGCAGGAAGGTGGAAGGTGTGGAGGAAGAGGGGCGGGCGAGGGAAAGGAGGCGTGGTACCTTGGCTGGAAGATTTGGTGGCGAGGTACAAGCAAGCCAAGCTCCCTACACAGTACACAGTACGTTGGCTGTTGAAAAATAGTTGTGGGCGGGGGGGCCTAACCAGGACGAGGAGGGGTGCGTGTGTGTGTGTGTGTGTGTGTGTGTACTACCACGGCCAGCCTGTAGTACTGGTGGCCTCCATCTCCCTCTACACTGCTTAAAAAAAAAAGGAAAATATTAGCTGCCTCCTGACAATCATGCCAATCCATCCAGCTAGTCAGATTCTCGCAATTCCTCGTAGTCGAGCTCTAATCCCACCTCTTGGAATGCAAACCACAGCTCAGGGGCCCAAGGTACATAACATAGTAAGTGGCCAGTGGATGCTGCCAGCTGCCAGCTGCCAGCCAAACAACACTTTTTTTTGCTGCCCCTCTTCTCCCTCTCGTTCCCGCCCTCTGATTCGCTCGTCACCTCCGTTGTGGACCCGAGGCTGCGTTGTGGCCGGGCTGCTGAGCCACGCCGCCCGGAGACGCCTCTTCTTACTTGCTGCAGCTTCTTCCATCAGCATCAAGAGCAAACGGGCTGCATGGCTTCGCTCTCCTCGTTCCATGTCGTCATCCAACAAAAGCATCCTCAAACCATCTTCCTCCATTTCTCTCATCTCTCTCGCATCATTCACCCATTCACTCATTCACCCCAATCGTCAGCACAACCCCTCGCTTCCATTCCTGATTCAGTACCCCTCCGAACATTCCGCCCATGTCTCAACCCAGAATGTCGCCGCCTAAGCTGCTGCTAAAAATACAACCACCACCACCACTACCACTACCACACATCCATCATTACATATCCGCCAGCTAGATACGCACCCTAAACTTCAAGATCAGCAAGCTTTTCCAATCTAGTCCCCCCGACACCGACAACCAAGGCTCTCGTGTGGCGCAATACCTGACGTCGTCAGCCCCAGTCCACAACGGCCCATAACCCATCCGCCTGCTTCCCAACTGCTCGCCACGCCTCTTGGCTTGAGACGCGCAAGCGATTATGCTTCTGGGGAAGACACCAGGAGGGGCGTGCCCTCAGTAAAACAACCCAATGCACAATGCACAGTATTCCATTTATTCCGGATCTAGATGCCATCGCCATGCGACATTCTACAGACCCTTTGACCGCCTCATTGCGTCATCTCATCTTCGCACCCATATCGCGAAAACTAACTGTGGCACCACCGTTACATTCAAACCCTACATGGCAGCCCTGCCAAAATAATCTTCCCATCTCCCCCGATTATCCTATTGATACCAGACAGATGACCACCCTTTTCTCATCCGATTTCCAAAGCTGCTATTATTCCTGCTGCCTGCTGCTGCCAACCTCGCATACCACCAAACGTCACACTAGAATCAATAGCCCGCCTCGGCTTTGTTCCCAATCGGGACGAATCGCCCACGAGAATCACTATAAAGTTACCAACATCGGCCGCTCCAGCATCCCGTCTTCCGACCTCAGTTCTTGTTTGTTTCCGGCGCGATTCCGATAGCCAAGCGAATAGTCTCGGCCTACGACAGAATCATATCCAAATCGCTTGTAGACGATAAACCAGCTTTCAGAGTTGCCTTTTTTTATAAAAAAAAATTTTTTTGCTCTTGCTTTTTCTTCTTTATATATGATGTGTTAGGCATGTTTATATAAATGATGGTTTAATCTATATAAACTAACTGGACCTCGATGATAGCCTTGGAAAGCGCATGTAAAGAGTGTGCGACACCCAGCACACACCAAGACCTCTTTATTGAACTCATGAAATTGAACTCGTGAAGAAATTTATCGTCACCAAGATTGAAGAAAGGTTGTCCATGGCTAAAGTGCTGGCACATCGTTTTTTTTTTCTCTCACTTACATGGAGAAGCCTCCCCTCTCCCGCATCACTACCACAGTCATGCTTCGTGAAGTCAATGGCCTGCTGTTTTTTTGGAGAGCTAGCTTTTTCGTTGGCCATGCAAACTAAAGCGAGAAGCCATCCAAGGTTGGCTGGCTCCAAAAGGTTGTATCTACCGAGAACAAGATTGGTTTACTTGAAAAGCTTTCTTCCTCGTTGTATTGAAACGTTTTAGTGTTTGGAAAGTTTGCGTGTAGATAAAACTTATACCACCTGACTTTTGAGCCGCTGCGAGTTTAAGCCAACGTATACTACCACAAATATTTGCCCATGCCCTACTGCTCTTTATCCTAATATTACGCACGCCGTCGCCAAGCGGATCAAGACCCGCTCCGAGTTTTCACTCAACTATCCGGTATGGTGTAGTGGCTAACATCGCTCGCTCTCAATACCTCGTTGATCCGAGCAGCCCAGGGTTCGATTCCCTGTACCGGAGTTTACTTTCTTTTTGTCGTTTCCACAAATCTTTTTACGTCGTACAATGTAACCGGTCGTGGGAGGTCGAGCTGCAGGTTTTAGTTGATAGCGTTGTGCGGTGGCGGTCAACGCTGAGACTTGGCCATCATTTCGCCCCTTTGTGTTAAAGTCGTCTTGGTGAGCTTGATGCGGACGCCGTCAACGGAGAGGTCTTGGACAATTTTCATGTCACTTCTTCCAAGTTTGTCAGATTGAATGGCCCTTTGAGAAGCGCCACCTTTAAACTAACGATTTGTATCCGCAAACCTTTGCTGTCAATCGCCCGTATAGGGCGACGCTAGGATCATTGCGGCTCCCACGCATACAATTGTGTTTACGATGAAAAAGAATTGCCATTAATCTCTGACGATGCTGCTGCTTCACGTCTCCGGAGATCGCCGCTGAATTCACCACACATGCGCTCAACGGTTAAAACAATGGAACAAGCCCACGCACTGCCAGGACAGCGCGTGGCCGCCCATGATGACACGGGTCATGGACCAGTCCATTTCCAGAATTCAACCAACGCAGCGCCTTGTCGAGACCTGGTACGCTGGAAGCTGATGCGGAAAACCCTGATTAATCGTCTTGGCCACGGCGCTGCATCGTGGCGGCTGATGGTGAGTGATGAGCCCTGCCAATGGCAGCAAGATCTTGCCCGACAGCACGGCTCGCGCCATTATCTAGGGAGTCGATCATGCAGTATTTTGACCATGACGTCAGTTCATGGTATGAATTGATCTACGGCTAATTTGGTCAAGGCGATTACACTATATCAATCTTTTCTTCCACCAGCCTTCCGCCTCTTTGCATAGCTATCGCCTCCCCATCCATGAAACCATACATGTAGCAAGCTCCCACGAATAGATACTCGCTCGCGCTTAGCGTCTTGCGTAAAAGCACAGGGACGCTGCAGCCATGCATCACGCAAACAACATCTCCTGACTGCGCTTCTTCTGGGACGACGCATATTGAGCCTTTGCTTGTTACGCCCAGAACTCTGCTCTTCACCCCGTTCTCAAATGCTTCGCAGATGAGCCACACAGGATCTGTATCAGATGTCATAGGAGCTTCTGGAACTTTAAGTTTCGTAATGACTGCAGTATCGTCGTCGCTGATTCTCGTTGACGGTGTGATGATGCCGCAACAGAGGGAATACAGGTACATTTTCATAACTGTACAGTCAACCTGGTTTGATTTGTCGAGTTCGAGTTCGAGTTCCCCATGTCTTGCCACCGCGCTTGCCAGTGTCCAGTCATCAGCGAGCTCCGGAGTTGGAGTGACTGATTTCACAGGTTGTGCCAGCTCCCAGTACGTTCGGTATTTTTGGACAGCACCAGAGACCACGCCAACACCGGATTCGAGATCTTTGATATCTTGCTGAAATAGATGCGCAGCTCCAAGGATTGTTTTGCTCCATATCTGTTCGGCGGTGTGGAACCCAGAATTCTCAGGGCAACGTGGTGAAAGGACAGCTACCGAGTCAAGAGAGAGTACGGTGACTGGCAGAACCCCCAATGGTGCCGCAGCAACAAGGTCGTAACGGCCCTGTTCTGCAAAGCCAGAAGACGAAAATAGGCCAGTCTTGCCGTACTCTCCAACAAAAGACACTCCAGACTTTGTTTGGTCAAGGGAATAGTCTGGAACCCACGATGGAAGATGACGTCCTTCTTGGGTCTGCCAATTACAGATCGGATCGAGTGACTTGCTTTGCAGGATGAAATACTGGGTCGTGTTAGCAAAAATCTCCGCTACAGGCTCTGCATAGTTTGGTCTGAGAAGATCGTGCATTTGATCTCCCATCAGGCCATACAATGCATATATTTTATCCCTAGGGTCTGATGCTTGTCTGTAGCTGCAGCTTCGAATTAATGTGTGGAGCGGAAACCGCCGGGAATCGACCCAGCCATGCCGAATCCTCTCTAAGCCAGTCAGCATGGGGATACTGGGCAGGCGCAGCTTGCACGTGTAGTGCAGATAAAACAAGACCTGGAGAAAGCTATCCCAGGGCAGAGATGAGCCGCCGTACATGATATCGGCGAGATCGGAGACGCCCAACTCTTGCACAACCCACATTCTCTCAAACCAGCTACATTGCCGAACAAGTATCAGGTCAATCAGAGCCGCCATTTCGGAGAAACTCTCACCTTGCACCTTTTGCAGCCTCTTCTCTCCAGGACGCCATTTCGATAAACGGCTGATGATCTTACGATCCCCATCCGACTCGTGGGTGATACTGGCCTTGTCCTCGCGCGCTTTGGGATCTACAATGTCCACCATGTCAAAGAGGCTTTTGGCAAATTTGTGCGCAACATCTAGAACGGCGGCGGCTGGAATCGCCATGGCCTTGCCAAGACGTTCCTCGCTGCTCTCGTCAGGCACCTCATCATCGTGCGAATACCCAGCAAGCGCGGACACGAATCGAAAGCATCGTTTCCCATCTGCCGTGCTGGGCCCGATCCATATCTGCACAGAAAACGCGGTGTGGTATATTTCGCCCATCAAGAGGACCTGCGCCGACCGTTCCGCCAAATCAGCCTGGTTGATGCAGACGGCGTCTGCCCACACATACGCAGACGCCACCGACTGCCTCTGAAAGTCGCGAAGGGCTAGGTAGAGGTTTTCTGTAATGTAGAGCACCCGGTTGTCGATGAAGAGGCGGCGCGTCCGCTCTGGCGGCCCCCATGCGTACGATAGAGCCTGAAAAGCTGGCAGTTGCGCAAACTGGACGAGCCGGCGCGTGCGTGAGAGCTTGGCCTTGGGCAGGTTGTATGTTTTGAGCGTCGCCGTGAGGGGGCCACAGTTTTCATGATCAGCGAGCGCCTTGACATCGAACGCAATCTTGAGAATGCGAATTTGCGCGCTAGGATCGGCTAATGGGGCATATTCATACACATCCGTCGGGAACATGCTTTTAGAAGATTGTATTTAGCTGTAGGTTCGATATTACCAAGCTGGCAGTGCGCAACAGTGTCGTTTTCGTGATGACTGATGACATGCCCATGGTTAAGGCGGCAAAGTCCAGCCAAGCACCTGGTGCCCCAGAGATTCACGCCCCGCCTCCAACTTACAAGCCCGCACGTACTACAAGAGGGGGGGAAAGGTAGTAAGCTCAGGGCAACACAGCACCAAAAAATGCAAACTTATAGTTATACGAGTAGAGTTTTAGCAAAATTCCTCTTTCACTTCAATGTTTTTCCCAATTTGTCACTTTTTTTTTGGGTCCAACAATGACCCCATCTCGGTGCTCAAGATCTCGTCGTCGTTCTGGCATGTGAAGCTAGTCCAGATCCGGTTAGCGTCTTCATGAAGATTCGAGAAGATGGGAGGAACTTCGACCAGAGCTTTGGGATGCAAATATTAACCCCACGTCCAAGACTTCTTTCACACGTCTTTTCCTACGAAATTTTTGATCTTTTCCTCCTTTATACCACTTCTTCCACATTACTGCTCCAAAGCAATCACAAAAGGGCAAATTTCTACCTCCCAACAGAAGCTCTACACCACAGGCGCACCCCGCGTTCCAACAACCCCTCCAAAAAAAAATCAATCAACCACCACAACCACCACCACAACCACCACCACAACCCCCAACAACCACAATGGATGACAAGCGCCTCAAGGAGCTCCTCCACTGGAGCATCGAAAACTCGGAAAACGGCAGCGCCCCCTCTCCCGGCGCCGCCGCCGCCGCCGCGCCAACCTCCAACCTGACGCCCGACGTCATGGCCGCGCTCATGGGCGGCCCCTCGGAGGCGGACCTGATGCGGGCGTCCATGGAGATCATCACCTCGGCCGACGTCTCGCTCGAGAACAAGCTCATCGCCTTTGACAATTTCGAGCAGCTCATCGAGTCGCTCGACAACGCCAACAACATGGCCAACCTGAACCTGTGGACGCCGCTGCTGGCCCAGCTCGCCGACGGCGAGGCCGAGATCCGCACCATGGCCGCGTGGTGCGTCGGCACCGCCGTCCAGAACAACGAGAAGACCCAAGAGAAGCTACTCGCCGTCGGCGGCATCAAGCCGCTCGTCGAGCTGGCGACCAAGGACGGTGAGACCGCCGCGGTCAGGCGCAAGGCCGTGTACGCCCTCAGCTCGGCCATCCGCAACTACCAACCCGGCCTGGACGCGCGGTGGCGGAGCTCGCGGCCCTGGGGCACGCGTTTGAAAAGGTCGACGCCATGGACATGGACGCCGTCGACACCATCATCACCCCGCTGCGTGATCAGGCCAAGGGTGCTTCTGCTTAGGCGGACGCGCATTCATGAGCGCAAGACTATCCATCTGGGACTATCCATCTGGTGGAATCAATTGCATAAACATGGTGTTTGGGCGTTTTATTCTTACGGAACAAATTTATAGAGGATTAAATACCAGGTCCATTTAAGTAAAACATGGATGCGGAAATAAAACTTTTGCGAAGTATATTTTTTGTTGATACATACAAATTGTTGGTACATGGGATATGTCTATGCTAGTGACAAAATAAACACTCGTCCTCCTCTTGGGTCTCTATTCTCAACACCTCATAGTACGCCGTTTTAGTACGTAACCTTGCCGTAGAATGGGAATCCCAGGGCCTCGAGCAAAAGACGTCCCTGTCTGTCCGAAGTGCCCGTGGTCTGGATGATGATGTCGCAACCGGGCATCAGGTGGGGCGGGTACATCTGAGAAGCAGACAATGTTAGCATATAAAACCAGAGAAATTGAAGCGAGATGCATTCACGTACATCAAAGTTATACTCGAGCTCGGGAAAGTACGACATGTACTCAGGCTTGAGGCCGAGACCCAGGTTGCC